>QANZ01020985.1:28123-75800 GCA_003254925.1 Chamaecrista fasciculata | reverse complement strand
TTTTTTTTTTTTTTCTGGTAGTGATGGGTGTCTTTGTGTGTGGGTCCTAACACATATATTTATAAGAGGAAGAAGGCTAGCTCACAAGTCGCAATTAGTCTTCTTCTGCTGACTTCATTACACCACCGTCATAAATGAGGCAAGTGTGAAGTTAATCCCTTAATCCACGTGGCTTTTCCCTAGCCTCCCCCTTCCACTTACCCTCTAAGTAATAAAGCCCTACTTACGACTTCATAAAAATTACGTTTTGTATATGCATATATAATAGCTTATTTAGTTATTTGTGGTTTTATTATTTAAGGCTTCTTATCATTTCCTTAATATATATATATATATATATTAAAATTGATATTTTACTTATCCCAATTATTATCTATTGATTTATTATTTTATTTTATTTTATATATGTGTATTATATATATTTAAGGATATTACAGAGTCCATTCACAAAGAATTCCACCAAACTCTTTGTTGAGTATTGATGATTCGGGTAGGCTGCTAGCATGTCTTCAAATCGACTCCAAAAGTCATAGTAGCTCTGTGTGGGATCCTGCCTGACCGTTGTTATATCCTTCTTAGCAGCTGAAGACTTGGTGGATGGATAGTATTGATCCAAAAAGGCTCTTCTCAAACTCTTCCATGAGACGTAAGCATTGTCAATACTATCCATCCAGGGTCAGATGGAAAATCTTCCACATACAATCTTCCGCTGATATGTTCCTTTGCTTCATGGTACGGCAGTGCAACTACAAAGCAATCAAGTGCAAGTAGGGATTCTCACCTGGCAAGCCATAAAATTTAGGAAGATAAGTAAGCAAAGGACCATGAATTTCAAACTCAAAATTAAAGTTAGGAAAAGCATTTTGTAATCTATTCATGGTAGCATCACTTTCTTCCTAATTAACATCTTTAATACTCCTAAGTCCTACCTGGCCTAGGTTGATTAATTTCATTGTTATTTTTACCTACCCTCTCTTGGCCTAGGTTCATTGGCTCGCCTCTCTCATTTTATACATTAGGGTCCATGTTGTCACAATCTAACCCTCTACTAAGATCTATCTCCATACACTCTTCTAACTTTGCCTCTTCAGCGGGTTCCACTAAGGTTCGCTCTCTAAGTAGTGCTCTCCTTTCCCTTGTTTCTTTTCTAAGTCTCCTAAAAATCCGTTCAATTTCGGGATCTAGGAAAAATAGTGAGTTAGGAGACCACCTTCGCATGCAACCAAAATACCAACAGAAGCAAAAGAGGAACCAAGAGGCAACACCATAAAAAAGAAATGTTCAAGATAAAAAATTAATTAAACCTAGGAAGCAAGTGTATGTGAGTGTGTATACTTGTGAATTCACAAAGGATGCAAGAATTCACAAAAGGAATCAGGAAATCAAGCCAAAACTAAGCATGAAATCGCAATCTCAACACACGAAAATTGTTTATGCAAGCAAAATTGTGAGATACAACTTGAACCAAAATTGAACTACCAAGTAAAGAAAACTAAGCTACAAGACAAGATAAACTATACCAAAAATGAAACTAAACCACCCAAACAAACAAAACTACCAACTAATAACTAGGAACCGATAAAAGGACCAAAATGCAATTGTGATCTCAATGCAACATTTATCATATCTAGTGGCCTAAAACACCTAATATAGGTTATAAAACATTATAAAACACATCCAAAGACCTCTAGATAGAATGGTATAAACCGGCTCAATCACAAGCTTATGGAGGTTTAATCCTCGTAATTCCAAAAAAATAAGTTTTTGGAGGTAAAACCGTCTTAAAATCTCTTCAGATGAGTTTGTAAAGGTTCAATCCTCGTCAATGGTCAAATAAATTTACGAAGGTGTAATCCTTATAAATCGTGCCAAGAGAATTTATGGAGATGCACTTCTCATAAATTTATTCTAAAGTTTACAGAGGTGCAGTCCTCAAACAATTAAAGCATGATTCTTCAAATCATTTTCTTTAATGAATAACCGAACAAGGGCTACAAAAAGAACTTTGCTTCCATGATAGCCGAATGAGGGCTACAGAAAAACCTTGCTTCCATGTACAGCGAAACGAGGGCTGCAGGGAAACATTTTCTTTCTTTGTTCTATCGGCTTTTAGTTTAGTGTTCCTAATCTCTTTGGTTCTGAGGATTTTGTTCCTGGCCAAAATACATTATTCATCTTTACTTATTTCTTAAGAAAATTTTCAAAATAAAATTTTTCCAATCATCTTGCTTAAAAAATAGGTAAAGAGGGGCAACTGTAAACACCGTATTTTGTCCGGACAAAAAAAAACTAACTCAAAATATTAGGATTAAGTTATTATATTTGAAAAAACAGAAATAAAATGAAAAAAAAATAAAAGGACCCACTCTCTTATGAAGCATTCTTATTCAAACTCATCTCAAATAAATACTCTCCTTTTCAAGTCTAGCTCTACTCTAACCCAATTTTTCAAAAAGATAAAAAAAAAAAATCTCTCATGTCACTCACAGAGGTTCAATGATTCAAAATCATATGCACTCTCTCAAGCCCATATATCTTTTATCTTAGAGTAAATTGCAATTTGGTACCCTGTGGTTAGGGGCGGTTCCCCTTCGGTACCCTGAAAGAAAATTTTTTTGCATTGTGGTACCCCGTGGTTTGCTCCGTTAGCGATTCGGTCCCCTGAGGTTTTTTTCTGTTAGGATTTAACGGCAAAAGTATGTTAAAATGTCAAAAATCTCCCAACAAGTCTTCTCTTATGCGTTTAAGTCCTTTTCCTTTACTAAAAGGGATCAAAACATAAAGAATTAATTATAAAAGGGTCTTTAGAATTCTAATATTATAGAATTTTCTCATTTTCATAAGATTTCTTTTGAATAGGTCCTGATTTAATTACACTTTAATCCCAAAAGTTTATGATCTTTATCATCTTCATTCATTTTAGTCCCAAATCCTCAAAATAAAATTGTAAAGTGTCTCAAAACTCTTCCAAACATTTCAATTTAGTCCTTAAAAGTATTAAAAACCCTAAAACATAAACTCTAGACCTTAAAACTATAAACCCTAAACCCTAAACTCTAAAATTCTAAACCCTAAAACCCTAAACCCTAAAAACATCTAATTTGAGCAATTAGGTCGCTCACCCATTCTTATCCCATTATTCTCAATTCCCCCTCTTTTCATCATCTTCATTCATTTTTAGTCCCAAATCCTCAAAATAAAATTGTAAAGTGTCCAAAAACTCCTCCAAACATTCCAATTTAGTCCTTAAAAATACTAAAAACCCTAAAACCTAAACCCTAAAATCTAAAACCCAAAACCCTAACCCCTAAAAAAATCACTCTCTTGCAATTTGGTCCTTGGGTCCTTAAATTTATTAAATCAGAATTAAAAATAATAATTTGGTCCCTAAATCCTAATTTCATCATCATCTTCATCTTCCTCTCCCTTCTTCATCTTTCACCTCTTTCTCTTTCTCTTCTCCATCATCATCATCTTCCTCTCCCTCAGAAATTGAAAAAAATAATTAAAAAAATTTGCATTTCCATTTTTCAGCAACATCATCTTCCAAACTTAAAAAGATTTCATCTCCCAATTCCAAATGTTCCTTTCCTAATTAGCAGCAATTGATTAATTCAACCCCACCAAAACGAACCCACAAAAAATCCCCAAATTCAACACCCTCACATCATCATTGAGCTCAAAAATTCTTCTCCAACGATTCTTCGCCAAAATTCTTACACTCCACCGCCGAATTGATGAACTGATGAACGATTTTAGTCACCACCACCTGGATCATCATCATCGTCATCTCCAGGATCGTCGTCATCGCATCTCTAGTATCGTCATCATCGTCATCTCGAGGATGGTCGTCGTCGCCGGTGGTTGAACTGATGAACTGATGAACGATTTCTGGTTGCGATCGGGTCCCTAAATCGAACATCGATTTTGTGTGTGCGTTTGTGCGAATTTCTGTTTGAATTTCTGGGTTTTAGGATGAAGGTGGGTTTGAATTTCTGGGATTTCTGGATCGACCAAAAATTTCTTTAACCGGAACTGGATTTCTGGAACTTGGATTGCAGCGATTTCATAAATAAATCCTAGATCGTGTTTCAATTTCAGTTATTGTATCTTGTATTTTGACATTGAGATTGAGATTAGTATCCTGTTTAGTATCTTGTGTTTCATTCTTTAGTATCCTGTTTCAATCCTAGATATACTGTTTCAATTTCGACATTGAGATTACATTTTGGACGATGAAAATTGAATTTTTTTGAGAAGATAAACACTGGGAAGGTTGAATGGAAGATGAAGATGAATATTAAAACAAAATAATAGTTTTAGGGTTTTTAATATTTTTAAGGACTAAATAGGAATGTTTGGAAGAGTTTTGGGACACTTTAAAATTTTATTTTGAGGATTTGGGACTAAAATGAATGAAGATGATGAAAAAGAGGGGGAATTGAGAATAATGGGATAAAAATGGGTGAGATACCTAATTGCTCAAATTAGATTTTTTAGGGTTTAGGGTTTTAGGGTTTAGAATTTTAGAGTTTAGAGTTTAGGGTTTATAGTTTTAAGGTTTAGAGTTTATGTTTTAGGGTTTTTAATACTTTTAAGGACTAAATTGAAATGTTTGGAAGAGTTTTGAGACACTTTACAATTTTTATTTTGAGGATTTGGGACTAAAATGAATGAAGATGATAAAGATCATAAACTTTTGGGATTAAAGTGTAATTAAATCAGGACCTATTCAAAAGAAATCTTCCAAAATGAGAAAATTCTATAATATTAGAATTCTAAAGACCCTTTTATAATTAATTCTTTATGTTTTGATCCCTTTTAGTAAAGGGAAAGGACTTAAACGCATAAGAGAAGACTTGTTGGGAGATTTTTGACATTTTAACATACTTTTGCCGTTAAATCCTAACAGGAAAAAACCTCAGGGGACCGAATCGCTAACGGAGCAAACCACGGGGTACCACAATGCAAAAATTTTTCTTTCAGGGTACCGAAGGGGAACCGCCCCTAACCACAGGGTACCAAATTGCAATTTACCCTTTATCTTAAGCTAACCTTTTTTCTTAGTAATGAAAAAAAAAAGCAAAGAAAAGAGAGTAAATTAGTATCAAGAATCAACCTCTATCCCAAAGTACACCACCCAACTTTAGAAAAGAGACAAAGTGTGGGGAGACATACGCAGAGAAAGAAACGTAGATGAGGAAAGGATTCAGCTCTAAGTTCCTTCATGTTTTTTGTTACTTCTTTTCCCTAGAGGTGGACAATGACCTAACACGCTCAACTCTACGATGGCTAGCAGTGTCATCAACGTCTAATAGAACAATGAAAATGGTGACGCATCAAATAGCAGAGGCAGGGATTAATATATGTATGTGTCGAGAGAAGAATTGAGGAGAAAGGAGGAAAAAAATAGAGAGAGAGGGGCGGAAAAGAGAGAGAGGAACGAGAACTTTCAAAAAAATATCTTTTTAGAAGCATTTTGAATGCGTTTTGAGTGAGTTTTTAGTGAGATTTGAGTTTTCTAGTGAGTTCTCAAGTTTTCCATCGATTTTCGTGCATTTTTCGGGATCTTTCTAGTGGGTTCAAACTTTTTGCATTTTTCAGTTTTGTCCCTCTGACGCTTTTTTTCTTTCTTCTATTTTCTTTGTTTTTTTTTGTTCATTTTCCGAAGAATTCATGGATTAGGGACTAAGCTAAAACATTTAGAAGAGTTATGGAGTGTTTTTAAATTTTTTTAAGAGCTAGGGACTAAAATGAAGGAAGTTTGAAGGTTTCTGGATTGAACTGTAATTTCAAGGACTTATTTGTAATTTTNTTTTTTTTTTTTTTTTCGGTTAAGTCATGAGTATCCCCCGCCTATCCGTGTAACGGTCTAAGCGAAGACTAATCACATTCGGGCCTCAAAGACGAAATGGTAGGAGCACTCTTTCTTTTTCTTTTTGTTTTTTCTTCTCTTTCCTCAGTTTTTTTGTTTTATTTATTTAATTATTTATTTTTCTTTTTCTTTTATTTATTATTTTGTTCATTTTTTTATTTTTATTTTGTTTTTGTTTTTGTTTTCTTTTACTTGTTTACATTATGTTGCTTTTTCTTCTTATTTTATTTTAATTTTTAATGTTTAGTTTTTATTGCATTTTTGTTTGTTATTTTTATCTATTTTATTTTAGTTATATTATTTATTTTTCTTCTTTTTTATTTTAAATATTTTATTTATTTTCTATTTGGAATCTATTTTAGATTTATTTTATTCTTTTTTCTTTTCTATATTCTCTTATATATATCATGCCTTTTAATAATAAAATCATGCGTTAGAGAGATAATTTGCTCCCTTTCATAAGTCTAAGGATACTTATACTTATCATAAGTTAGGGAAGGTACCCGACCTTAGTATGAAGTGGCTCGTTATTCCTTACTTTACAGTATAAGAAATCGTCTCATTGTACGCGACTGTTTATCGGTGCTGGTGGGAAAATGATATAAATCACGTTAGGATTGCATTGCAAGTTTAAATTCTACATTTGTGTGATTTTATTTTGAATTTTTGTGGCGAGTTCAGGTTGCAACAAATTTGTGTGGCAAAGTTTTAGCTTTTTTATAAATATTTCATGACCATTAAAAAAGTCAAAAATATATTTTCATTCCAAATCATATTTTCAAAAAATACAAAAATATGTTTTTAGATTATCACTTAGAATAAAGCCATTTTTAGAAAAATGCAAAAAAAAAATCAAAAAGAGGAAAAACCCAAGAGAGAAAGAAGTGAGAATAATTGGGATTTCAAAAATAAAATCAAATAAACCCACCATTCTCAACTTCATTCGCTCTAACTCAAATGAACCAACTCACAATGTTTTCTAGACGAACCACGTGGACTTTAATCCTCATAAGGGGTATGTAGGCCCTTGGAGTCAGTTCCTTAGTCAAGTCTGATCATCTAAACTTCTCGAGCTTTGCATGTGATTGTTTAAGGGCACTTATGACACACATAATTAAATTGCACAATTTGGTAATTAGACGTTGTGGGATGCCTAACACCTTCCCCACATGTACTAACTCGCAAACTCAACTCTGTTTTTATGACCAATTTGCGAAATTATTTTTGAAAAGGTTTTCTAAAGTTTATTTCCTTAAAAATTTTAGTGGTAACTCCATGTAAAAATGTTGTTTTTGAAAATGTTTGCAAAATGTTTTCAAAATTGTTTTAACTCTCTTTTCACATCATGCGCATCGTATTTCAGCGACACACATGTGTGCTCATTTTTGTAGGTCTTTATTCGAAATGAACCAAAATTCTTACACGGTTACACCTACTACATAAAATCTCCCACTTACACTCTTTTTTAGCACATACAGTACACAATGAAGACTATCATTCTTTTTGAATTTGAACTCATGCCCGAGGTGCATGTTATAGTCCTTCAAGGCTCTTTTGAACTCATATAAAGTGTTAAAACTCCATATCAAGTTGAAGTCTCACATCCCAAACGTAGAATCTGAATTGAATTTTGGATATTTTCCAATAAGTAGTTGGCCTTCGGCCTTCAAAATTGTACTCATTGTCATCATCATCAAAAGTCATTCCACTTACTACTCTCACATTACTATCTTTAACAAGTTGCTTTCTCAAATCATCATAAATTTCATCTGAACCTGAGTCTTCTGCAAACTATTCAAATAACAAGTTAGCCCATTCACATTACTATCTTTAGATGATTGTTCTTTAATGTTACTTTAATTTCTTTTAATCATAATTAATTGGAATTCAGTTGATCACTTGATCCTACCTTATTTATGATTATTTGAATAATATATCCTTATAACTTGGTTATATCTGAGTTATCTATCATTTATTCTTATTATCACCATTAATCATTGGAATTGTTGAATTTAATTATTTAATTACTTCGGTTGGAAAATTATAAAATTAATTAAAAATCTAAGTCTTAGGTTTATAGACACTTTTAAACTAATTCCATTATGTTTTTAAGCAAGGATGGCCTATATTAGATTTTTCTAAAGGGCAATTATTCTCTATTTGTAATTTCTCAATTTATCTTTGCAATTATCAACCCATAATTACCCATCTGATCTATTTTTATTTGTCACTTTTATACAAATTCTAAATGAACTACATGATTAATTGTTAAATTCAATAAGAAGTTCAATAAAAGACTCGACTTAGGTTATGCTGCTATATTGTAAAATTTAGTAATTTAATATGTCCACTCACGACAAGTGCAGTCACATGTCCATGAAAGCTACAATTGAGTTATTCTTCCACGTTTTTGTTGCCCAATGTCGTCACAAAGGTAGTTGGGTCCAACTTCAATCTAGAAATGGTTGGGGGAAACTTTTCACCAATTGTGTTAGCAATTGGAAGACATGATAGAGTTCTTTCTTCATTTGCCATGTGAACATTGTTCATCTTTGTTGGAGACACTGGTGATGCAAAACACGAAACTAAATGCTAACAATGGTCTGCAAATTGAGCTTTGCCTTGTTTCTTTTGGGTAAATTACACTAACCGTGCTTATAGTTTAGCTCGATTTTACTTTCATGTTGTGTGGTTCAAAACGTTTCACTCTAGGTACATATAGTTTGCAACGTTAGTAGATTGAGTATCAAAGTTTTGTTCTGTCAATTTTTAACGGTACATGTCACGCGTTGCTCACGTGGCTTAGTAAAAAAGAAAAAAATTAAATTTTGCTTCTCAAACTATGGGGTAACTTTCATTTTGGTCCTAAAATTATTTTTTTTCATTTTGATACTCAAACTTTACATTTGTTCCATTTTTTGTCCTAAAAATGTAATTTCATATAGTTTATGATGTTATTTCTAATATGAACAGTTGAAATGAATAATTTCTCTCTCATATATCTAATAATTAGTGAGTTTGAAAGAGGAAGAAGAATTTTTCATTTTCAGTCACAAATTGGAGATAAATTTGTGGTTGATTTTTATCTCCAATTTACGACTATGAATAACAGAGAAAACTAGATAAAATCACATTTAAGGGATTGAAACAAAAAAAAAAAATGTGAAGGTTTAAGGACAAAAATAGACCAAAAAATAGTTCTATGACCAAAATGAAACTTATCCTATAGTTTGAGGACCAAAATGAGTATTTAACCTTAGAATAGAAATTTTCGACTAAGATGCAAGATAACTCAACGACTAAGATGCAATAGAAATTTACGGCTAAGATGCAGAAGAAATCGATAACTAAGGATGAGCCACGTCAGCAGCACGTCAATCACATGTGACATTTTCTATTAAAATTGATAGAACAAAATTACAAGTACTCTAATTGTGAACGGTTCAAACCACAGACGGAGTGACACGTTTTGAACCATAAAATATTCAAATGAAATCGAGTTAAACCAGAAGTATGTTTAGTGTAATTTATCCATTTTTTATTTTGGGTTCATGATGGACCTTAACGTTGTCTTGTTATTATGCGGGTTCCATGACATGACTAACGAAGTGAAAGGCAAATATATTAGGAGTGGGCTTAAGTGAATGGGCTAACTCTATCAAGAGTGGTATATACATGGGTAAGATTTACTAGGAGTACATTGGACTTAAATAAATAGGTTGAGTTGGGTTAGCAATTACGTAATTGTAAATGGGCTAAGGTATAGACTTAAATAAATATGCTGGTTCACACCTCAAGTACAGAAGAAAACAAAATTAGCCGAGGCTACGTCAAAGTTACAGACTATGTGTTATTCAACGTATTTATCATGATAACAATGATTAATCTTTTTTTAACTTATGAATATCTGGATAGGTGAAAGAGATAGACAACTAGTCTCACATCTTTAGTTAAGAATAGACAAATTGCTAACACTTAATTACATCCTTGAGTTTTTAGACATGTTTTTTTGAATAACTGTACGTATATATATGTCACCAAAGATGAAAAATATATTTAAGTAGAATTGTCAAAGTTACACGGGTTGGCTCACCACGGGTTACAACTCACTCGGATGTGCTCATGCGGGCCAGAATCCCTGGTGAGTTAGGATTTTGCCAACTTGGCTCACTAGCTTGGTGAGTCGAGTTGGCTCACTTAACCCACTAATTTTTTTTTTTATTTTTCTTTTCAATTTTTAAGGTATATTTTTTCAACCTATTATTTTTTTCTACATACATTTTACGTAGTGCTAGTGTTGCACGGTTTTAAAACAACATATTTACTATCAATTATGTTGTTCTATGTAATTAAAAGTCATCTCACCTATAAAACATAAATATACCATCAAAATTTTGTTTAACATCAAATATAACATAAAAAATGTGAACGTGATATTGATGAGTGATAAATTGATGATGAGCGGAAGTTGAAAATAACAAATGTTAAATGAATTGAATTAATAATTATGTTAAAGTCAATAAATATTTTGTTTTTATGTTTAAATTTTATAATTTTTTTTATATAGTGGGTTAGTGAGCCAACCCACCAACTCGTCAGGTTGGCTCACTATGGCTCGTAAGTCAGGTGAGCCAACCCACGCGGGTTAAAATTACTGGTAAGTCAAGATTGTATCAACCCAGCTCACCTTTTTTACGAGTTAAACGAGTCCAATTTACGAATTGATTGAAACCGTTTTGACGGCTCTATATTCAAGTATTGAACAAGGAGGCTCAAAAGCCATATATATATATATATATGTCCTATGATAATTCATACGCTCAATACAAATAAAGCTGACACTTTGAGGTGGGAAGGACACGTCAGCGCATAACGGGACATATCAGCGTCCGTTATGGTCACGTCAGCTTTTTTGTAACGCCAATATGACGGAGGGACCAATTAGTGCAGCGTTTGCAAAATTCGGGGACCGGCTAGTACAATGGGTAAAATTCAGGGACCTATCTGTCAGCGAGTGCATAAATCAGGGACCGGAAAGTTATTTTACTCATATATATATATATATGTCCTATGATAATTCATNTATATATATAATAACATATACACATACATGGTTCTTTCTAATGAATCACGTAAGAGTCTATCTTTAAAAGAGGTAATTAACATAATAATAATAATAATAATAAAGTACAAGGCTGGAAATCCCTCAAATAGCTATATATAGTAATGGCCTATAATGAAAGATTAATATTTGTCACAATTACATGAAGCAGCTATCATTAATAAACGACAAGTCGTTTATGTTTTGGTATTTTTTTTGGCTGGCCTATATATATATATATATATATATATTAGAAGGAGGAGAAACATTCATGTTCAGAAGAAGTAGAGTCGTCACAAGGAGAGTGGTTGTGTCTACCTTCATAGGTTGTTATCACCATACGACAATCCTCTGACAGTCGTTCAACCCTCTTCTTCACCCTGCAGTTGCTATGGGTGCACCGGTAGTAGCTTCTGTGTATATATATATATATATATATATCCCAAAATGTCACATTCATCTTCATGAGTATATATATTATAAATAATATTCAACAAAATATAATGGTTAAATTATATTAAGACCCCATGAGTTTTAAGTCAGGAGTGCAAAATACGTCTAATAAGTTTCAAAATTTGACGGACATATCTCATGAGTTTTTCGATTTTCCTCACTTATGATTATTGAATTTTAAAACTTGATAAGCAAATCTTTCGAGCTTTTAATTTTATTCACTTAAGATTCTTGAGTGTTCAAAAAAGCTAGATTATTTAGCAGTCCTAAATGAGTAAAGTTGGAAGCTCAAGGAGTCTATTTGTCAAATTTTAAAACTTATAGAGGTCCTAAATGAACAAAGTTAAAAATTTAAAAAATGTATCTGTCAAACTTTAAAACTCAAGGATCTTAATTATTGTAATTTAGTCTAATATAAAATAATGTAAAAAATATTTCTCAGTGATAAGGATCTTAATTATTAACACATTTCAGGATTTTAAAATAATTAAACTCTTCACAAAATGTCCCTGAATAAAAATAACAGATAATAAATAAACAATTTTCTATATGTGCCCAAGGAAATTAAACAATAGCTAGACTACAAGAATTCAGATGACTAAACATATTGCATTATTGCTCCTTCCATTTTACACTAGCTACAACGTAACACAGAGTAATATCCTAAATAAACTTATTCTTGTCCGGTTTATATATATTTAACTTCTTCAAAAGGAGAAAAAAAAAAAANAAAAAAAAAAAAAAAAAAAAAAAAAAAAAAAAGAGAACAGCAAGAAAAAAATAATTTTCAGAATAGTCCAAACACTATGGATTTAAGGAGACTAGAGTGTGTTTGCTTTTACTATTTCTTACTTTCATTTTCATTGAAAATATGTTTTAAACTTTTGTTGGTCAAAGGGTCATTTTGGTCCTAAATATATACTCCAATATTCATTTTGGTCCTTTATGTTACAAAATGTTTAAATTGGTCCTAAATATTAGCAAAATGTTTCATTTTGGTTACAACCTGTTAAATATGATCATATTTCTCTCATTTCAAGTGAAGCATAGACATTGACACGAGCATTATACACATGGTTACGAACACACTTATATATTAAATTCTTAAAATTACATGACACTATACGACATATATATTATTATATATATTTAATTATAACAATGGACAAAAAAATGAAGAGACAATTCATTAATTAAAGATATTCAGAAATATTGATGAAAACTTTAAAAATTATAATATCTAACCATGATACATTCATGCATGTCATTTTTTTTTTTATCTTTTATCATGTCAATGTCGTAAAAATAAAAATTTATATTCTGAAACTTATAGATATGTATCAAATATCATATAATATCAAACATAGACACAATGTCCAACACAATAACATTCAATCAAAATGAAGTGTCAATATCCTTCATAGATTAATACTCATCAGGGTTATTAAAATCGGACCGGATCGGCCGGTCCGAGTCATCTTAATAACCGGCCAGACAGAGAACCGGAGGGAACCAGCCAAAAACCGGTGAAACCGGCCTGAACCGGAGGCAAACCGGTTGAACCGGTTCTGATTTATATTGATGAACATTATGAAAATTGATTATCTCTATATTAATTCATGTTAATTTATGAAAATTGTATTAATATATTAATGTTATAATTGTATTTTGTAACCTAATTATGAATATTTGAATTAAAATTTTATCATATATAGGCTTTTTTATTATTTTTAATTTATTTATTTGTCAACGGTCCGACCCCGGTTAGACCCCGGTTGAACCATTGAACCTTAAATCCCTCCTTCGACCAGTTGAATGGCCGATATTCGGTTGATACTCATATAAAGAAAAAAATGAGGTAATTAATCTGTTATAAATATAGTATTTGAATGCTTATTAATCAGTACGTACATGCATTTATTTATCATAATAAAAAAAGTTATGAGATATATTGTATTGAAGTGATGATTAGAAACAAAAGCAGAAAACTAATAATCATAAACAACTACATGTATATGCATGCACATAGATATACCTTCACTATTTTTTATTATTTTTACTACGTCATTCCTACTATATTTATTCTCACCATAAACCAAAACACAAGTAAACACAAAAAAACTTAAATCAGTTAAAGAAGGGTTTCTAAGTATTTTATTTTTGTTTTTCCTATTATATATAATATAACTAATTAAATTATCATCTCAACTACTTTTTAGACATACCAAATTAAGACTTATGAATTACTCATCCTCATGGCCTAATCCCACTCACACTTTGATTTTATGAAAAAAAAAATTTTAGATAATTTTTCTTATATCATTGTCATAAAGTTATTTTATGATTAATCATACAAAAATGTGTGTTTGATATTTTATCTCTACTATAATTAATTATGCATAAAAATTTTATTCCATGTCAAATATTTATTGAAAAATCTTATAGTAAAAATATAAAAAACTTTACTTATATTGTTCTCTTCGTTGAAATTGAATATCAAAAGATTTAAAATGGAAAGTAAAGTTCTAATCATTTCCTGAAATTCCCAATCAATGTTGCATTGGTCTTCTTTTTTTATGACCAAATGGTACTCATCATCTATTCATTGTAATATATATAATGATCATTTCAAGTTTTCATTAACATTGTAATATAATGATCAGTTTGGTACTACATCTCTTTATGATAAAGGTTTTGCTGGTTGTTAAACAATCATGCATTTTTAATTTTTAGTACTATATATCGGCAAAGGTCCCATTATCAATTTTTGACCACTTAATCCTAACCAATTATAATAGCATTATTGCACCCCACTAATTATTAATTAATGACAATGTTCCTAAGTGCATTAACCAATAACTTTTCTATCTGCTTGATTGCACTTACACATCTAAAGTACACATAGATATACCTTTAAGTGCAATCTTGTAATGATGGTTTGGAACCGAAACCATTTGCCTAGGTTTTCTTAGGTTTATGATATGTAAAACATATATATATATATATATACTTCACTTTGAACATCTAGCATTAATTTGTCATACATTATAATTTAATTAACCCTAATTCTTACACATAATCAAATCAACTATATATATCTTTTCCTTGCCATGCACGCACGCATGCATTGTATTATAAGGATATATATATATAGCCAAGGACTTGCATGTTCTTTTTTTGTCTATCCCTTAATTATTATGTTGTTGCACTTGGTGTAAGTAACTTGAGACTTCATCATACTAATAGTATATCACACTTTGATATAGCATACATGTTTTAATTGAATCTCATCATTTACTCCTTAAGCAATGTGAAATATAAGCTCTTAGGATTAACTGACCTATTTATTTTCTATTTTGTTTAATGTTTTTAACCAACAAAATTTACCCAAAAAAATTAAGAGCGTGTTCAATTATATTGGTTAGATCAAAGTGTAAATTTGGTCTCATATCTTTTGCTGAGTTCCC
This sequence comes from Chamaecrista fasciculata, assembly GCA_003254925.1. Classification (NCBI taxonomy): domain Eukaryota; kingdom Viridiplantae; phylum Streptophyta; class Magnoliopsida; order Fabales; family Fabaceae; genus Chamaecrista; species Chamaecrista fasciculata. The sequence goes on along the minus strand of QANZ01020985.1, from coordinate 60,904 downwards.
AATTTGGTCCTGTATCTTTTTTTGTTGCACTTTTGGTCTCATATCTTTTGGTCAAGTTGCAGAATTAGTTCCATATCTTTGAAAAAGGATTAACCACTAGTTGATCCTTTTGCAAAAATATGAGACCACTTCTACACCTGACCCAAAGATATAGAACCAATTATTCAATTGATCGAAAGATATGAAACTAAATCTTCAACAAAAATAGGTATGGGACCAAATTAGAAACTAACCCAAAGATATGGGACCAAAAGTACAACAAAAAAAGATATAGGATAAAATTGGAAACTGAGCAAAAGATATGAGACTAAATTTGCACTTTGACCTATTGGTTATTATTCAATTGTTTTTTATTTTTTATTTTTAAAATAGAGAACTTTGAATATTATTCTGTGTTCTGTTGTTTTTATCTCTCAAATCCTTAGAGAAAATGTATTTTTAAATAGATTTTCAAAATATTATTTTGAAGAAAAGTTTCACATGAATTTAAACTGTCATTAAGATAAAGTAAATCAGGGAGAAGAGTAAAAGTCAAAGATAGAGTTTGATTCACCTTGAATAGAAAATAAGGGTCACATATATTACTAGGTCAATCATGTCTATATTAAGTTTTAAGTGTCAATTTGCACTTAATTTCACCTCTCTTTTCAAAATCAATTCTCGATAGAGATGCATTCTATACAAAACTTGGTTAAATGTTTCTATCAAATGTTTGCCTATATATTAATATTCCAACCAATCCATTATTGTTATTTTATTCTAGTGTTAACTATAAGGAAAGGATAAGAAAAAATTACTATTCAGTCCATGAATTTATATCGAGTTAATGAGTTAGTTTATGAATAATCAAAATATATGATTTGGTTCTTAAAATATCGCAATTGTCAATGATTTGGTTCTTGTGATGATTTAGTCCCCTAAATTTGAACTTTTTTATCATTAAATTAACACTAATTTTTTTTTATCTCTGAATTTAATCTAAAGACTAAATTGTTAATGATCGCAATATTTCAAAAACTGGTGAGTCATATATTTTGATTATTTAGAATCTGATTCATTGAGTCGGTACAAATTCATGGGCCAACAGTATATTTTGTCTACAAATGACCTTTAAGTTGCACCCCAACTTGGTTATTTACCTAAATTAAATGATATGTCCAAATGGTTATTCATATATAGAAACTTTCTGTCCCATTCCATTAATACGTAATATTTCTTTCTTCAAGCATGTATAGAATTTTTAAAAATATATATTAAAAAGTTTTATTCAATGTCATTGCATGCAATATTAATGCAATGCAATTTGACAACTAAAATACAAATTTAATTTAATCCCTAAGTTTTTTCAAAGAAAAAAAAAAGCTAAACTCATAGGTTCGTCCTATTCCTACTGCATTTGTGATTCATGCAAACTCTTCATATATATAGACTTTTAAAAAATATGCTCCTAAATTAATTAAAATATTTCAAAGTGTCTTCATTAAGATTAATTAGTGGAATCTTTGCTTATTACTAAAAGACATGCAGATTTTCAATCAGTCCAATTGAATTAGCTATATATATACAATTTATACAATTGGTGTAAAATTTGGAGATAAAATTAGTATTTTTGCCTATATATATATATAACACTTCAGAGTTGCATGCATAATTTTATTCACCTACATGCAGTTACCTAAGTCGAAAATAAAACGTCAAACTCCCTCCAAATTCGAAATATTTTTAGAAATATCCCATTAATCTTCTAGTATATATATTATACCTTCAATATACTATTAGACTCAGTCAATTTTTTGCTTCTATTATTCCATCCATACTTCAAATAGATTAAACTTAATTAAGTTTAATTAAGTTTGGCCAAAAAAAAAAACTTAATTAAGGGCAAATCACATCAATTTTTTTAATCATTTTGTGTATTAATGTGACACAGAATTTACGTACCACAGGGATCTCTTTAATGTAGAGTTGCAAACTAGTTAAATGGATTTAATTAAAACTATAATTTGATCTTCGTCTTACTTCATTTTAATTAGAGGAAGTGCTAATTAATAATTAACACTGGATAACGTGACAACTATTGATAATTTTTTTTTTATGTATACTAATATTTCATTTCAAATTTTCAAATCCACAGTATTTTATATGGGAGCAAAAATACAAAAGAGTGTTATAAGAAAAACTAAAACATACAATTATTAACCGGACTGAAATAATTAAATAGAGGATCTTAATTTTTTTTGGGAGACATTTTGCTAGAGGAAAAAAAAATTGAAGGTAGCTAGAAACTTTAGTAAATACTTGAGTTTGTATTAGAAAACTTTTTAAGTGCAAGTGCAGCTTTTTCCAGAGAAATGAGAATGCGTGTAAGGACTTTGTCATTGAAATTGAGGACTGAGTATATAGGGCCCTATAAGGTACCTTATTTTTCAAAACTCTAATAATAATCCCCCAAATATTATTCTCACTCATATTATAATATATACATCTTTTCTTTTCTTTTTTTTTTTGAAAAAAAGAAATAAATATTCTTCATTTAATAATTCACCTAGAAAATCATGTATAACCAAGGCTTATTCTATTCCATCAACCTTCTCTTCAATATGATGGAGATTCTCTTTCTCTCTCTAATTTAAACTTAATTAATAAATTAAACCTAAGAAAAGCTATATATACCAGGCTATATTTTGGATTGGCCTATTACATTATAAGAGGTTAAACTAATAATCCAATCCTTACAAGATTACCAAATTCACGACTAGATCCCTAAAAGATTGAAATACATAGTTTAATCACTGAAAGATCAAAACAATATATGTATACTTATTAATCCTTTTCATAGACTAATTAATATATCATTTTAGTCATTCAAGGACTAAAGTGTATACTAATTTAATCTTTCAAGAATTAAATTGTATATTTCAATCTTTTAAGAACTGAGTTATCAACTCAACAATTTCTCAAGGACCGAATTGTTAGTTTAGCCAATTATAATATATATTTATATGCATATATTCAATTTAATCTCACTACCGACATATACTTTATTTTGTTTTCCAAAAGAGACATTTTACCTTCATTCCTGCGGGTATAATGCCTATGATGTAGCTATTGCACTCAATAACACTTCTAATAATGCATTTGATGGAGACACTGTTACACACCAAAAGTAGAAAATAAAAAAATAAAAACCCATAAAATTATTACCTAAACAATGACTAGCTTCTTCATTTTGCTTGTCTTTTTAAGCTTCATGCATGTACATACACAGTTTATATCTTGATCTTGAAGTTTAAATTTATCGATCTGTTGATAAATATACATATATAGTAACTGGACACTTAAATTTCAGACTTCCCTCTACCCAAAATATATAATTAATTAGCATAAAGTGCAGCTTTGATTTGTGAGAATCAAATTTCAAATCCTTTATTAAAACAGTTAATTAAGATACAGCAGTATGCAGAAATCAGACAGATATTGATCAAGAAAACATAGTTAAACTGAAGGATATATTAAATATGTTAGTATAGTTAGTAATTAAAGTCCCACATTGGATAAGTTATAGAATTGAGAAGAGTATATAAATGATTGTTAAGTCATTTATAATAATTGAATTATATATATACATATATATATGTCAAAGATGGGCACTTTGGATGATTGGGCTTCTGGCTAATAATTAATTTTAATTATTGTTTTTTTCGAATTGATTAATTAATTAATTAATTCGAATTATAAACAGAGAAGTGCCCATTCATGAACAGTCATGAACATTCATTATTTACAGAGAATTCAGTTTAATCCTGAAGAGACGTGATTGTTCACTTTTAAACATATATGAATGTTAATTTATGAAAGGTTGTAACCTGTTATTTATGTTAGAATCTGAAAGGTTGTATCTGTTCAGATTTTTCCTATAAATAACACTTCTTCTCAAAAAACAGAGCATCTCATATTCAACTTATCTTTCTCTGTTTTGTATTCAGAAGGTGTTATAGTATTGCTGGCTATAACATCAGGCTTTGTAAATCCTGGAGGAAATCTGCCATAAAAACCCAGCAGCATACGAATAGTAGGGGCTTAATTTCCTTAAGGACAGTGACCACACTATCAAAGCCTACTCTGTTTTCGTGTTCTATCAAGAGCCTACTATATTCTTCTAACAGAATAAACATATAATTTAGTCCTAAAAGATACTCGAGTTGATAATTCAGAACTTCTAAATTAGTTCATGAAAGCCGAGGAGATGCATATGGATGATCCATATAGTTTAGTCTTTATTAATTAACTCTGTTTTTTAAGAACTAACTTGTAAAGGGACAACAAAAGGATTAAAATGTATTAATTTTAGAGTAAACTAATAATTTAGTCCTGGAAAGATTATTGAATTGACAACTCAGTCCCTGAAAAATTAAAATACAAAGTTTAGTCCCTTAAATATCCAAACGGTATACTCTTTAGTCCATGAAAAGGACTAATTAATTAACAAGTATACCATTTAGATTTTTCAGAGACTAAATTGTGTATTTCAATATTTTAGGAACTAATTTGTCAACTCAATAATATTTTAAGGACCAAATTGTTAGTTTACTCTTAGTTTTATGACTTTGAGAGATTGAATTGTTAAGTTGTGTAAGTTTTAAGGATGAATTTATAAATTACCTTGGATGAAGGCTATTCTTGACAACTTTCTGACCATACTTCCTCCATTTGTAGCCATCATCAAGCACATCCACATCACTTCTTGTTTGGAAACAAAACCTTGGTTCTCTCAACTTCCTCCTCACTTTCACCTTGCTCTTCTCTGATGCTGCATTCCTCCACCTACCATTATATATATGTATATATATACTCACAAATATTATAAACGTACACAAGATACATAAACTAATTATAATTAATTAAACGGCATTGAGATTTTGCAAACACATGACGTACACATGATATTATATATATATATTGCAACACAATAATTATGTTACATGTATATATATATATATATACACTTATACAGTGTGTAAAATGAATTTGAACCGTCGTATGAATATGATCATATATCTTATATATACTTCAGATGTACGTTCAATATATATATATATATATATTTAGTTGATCAATAATTTGAATATTATATTGATCTTATGGGAACAGAGGATATTAAGTCCATAAAATCCATAGTATATCAAATAAAAACACAAAAATGAAAGGGCAAAACCTCAAATTGGTCCCAAATGTGTATAGGATAGATTTCAATTTAGTCATAAATGTTTCATTTATTTCAAATTGGTCTCAAAATAAGCACTGGTTATATATATCTCTCTTGCTCAAGTTCGAATACAATGAATCTAAAGCCACAACAAGTTACTTTTGACAAATACTTTAATTCTGAAAGTGGCCGCTCGTTTCATGATCAAATAAGTGAGGTTGATCATATATTTCTCGTTTCAAGTCCAAATGAAACGATTTCAGAACTATGTGTTAATTAACTCTTGAAGAGTTATTTCTCTATCCAGCTAACACCATTATTAACAAATAATGTCAAGTTGCGTCCCGAAAATAGGTTTGAGATCAATTTGAGAAATTATAAAAACGTGTAGGACCCATATGAAACAAATGAAACATTTAGGACCAATTTGAAATCTACCCCATATATTTGATGGGACCAATTTGAGATTTGACCAAAATGAAGGGAGGGTTATTAATTATATAAGTGATTAATTGTGAAGACGTGAGTGATAGATGGATGGATGGGGTATATATTGTGGATTCGAGAATTGATGAGAATCAAGACTTTAATTTCATCAACTCCCAAATTCTTCCTTCTTTCCTTCCAAGCCTTCTCTTAATCCAACATACAAATAGAGAGATGAGGGTAATGATGATACCTTGATAGTACGAAAAGAGAATATATAGTGAAAGCATACACAAAAAAAACAACCTCTCTTTCTCTCTCTCATTCTGAGAATCTTATAAGAATACATATCTACTTTGGGGCCTAAATAACTATATATATATATATTTACTTACGTATATGCATGTGTGTATATATATATATATATGTGTTCATATATAGAGAAAGAGAGAGAGAAATTAAAGAGAAGATGAATTGATAGTGAAGTTGAAACGAAAGAAAGAGAGAGAATAAAATGAATACCATGTATTATTATTATTGTTGTTGCCGTCACTAGCATTTCCAGTGCAGTTTTCATCATTCACAGCCTTATTCGGATCTAGAGTTCCCATCTAAAAAGTTTATTTACATATATTTATATAGAGTGAACAAAAATCAAACACTTGAATTAATTACCGTAATTAATAAAATCGAAAAGGACATTAATTAATTAATCAATTAAGAAAAAAAAACTAATTAATTTAATCAAATTAAAATACCACCATATATGTATACCTGGTCGTTGTTGATCCAATTAGCAGCACTTCTTGTGGTCGAGCTCACAAGATCGTTATGGCTGCCGCCAAACTCGATGGTGGCGCCGGTGGCAGCCGAGGCCGAGGCCGAGGCGGTGCCGGCGCCGGCGGAACCATTTAGGGATTGCGATTGTTGTGATTGGGCAGAAGAGGGAGCCAAGAAGCTGAGTACATGGTTGTCTTCAAATTGAACAAAACCGTTAATTGGGAAAGAAAGTTGATGAAGCTCATAATTATTATTTGCAACTCCTCCTCCTCCTCTTTGATCATCACCTTCCATCAATTAATCCAATAATTAATTAATTGAATCTGGATCGATGATGATAGATGATGAATTGAATTTTGCAGCTAGTAAAGAAGAAGAAGAACAATAAGATCGATGAAGATATATGGTATATATGTATTGTAGTTGGGTCAACTTTCTTTGTATATATATGTAACTTTTTTGATAAAACGCTATCAAGAGAGAATATATATATATGTATATATGTTTCTTTCTTTCTTTCTTTCTTTCCGTCCTTTTAAGCTAAACCTACTCGTCTATTCATATTCAACTCTCTCTCTCTTTTTCTTTCTCTCTCTCTCTCTCTATTTTTTTTTTGGTAGGGATTCTCTCTCTATTTATTTCTCGAGTACACGTGCATTGTCCTGCAATGTTTTTTTTAAGGGCATCTATATATCGCACTGGTGCTATAATGAGAAATTGGGTAATATATCTAGCTACGCACATATCACATAATTATAACCGGCCTTCTTTTATCTTTTTTTACTTTACTTTTTACATGTATATTAGTCAAAACTTCAAATTAGTCTCAATTATATATAGGGTAGATTTCAAATTTGGTTCTAAATGTTTATTTGTTTCAGATTAGCTAGTTTTACATGTTTTCTGTAATTTCTTAAATTGGTCTCAAACTTATTTTCGAGATGCTATTTAAACTCGTTTGATGACATTATATTCTCAATTGGGCATGAGAGAAAACACTTCAAAAGTTGACATATTATTTTAAACTCGTTGCATTCAGATTTGAAATGAAAGAGATATGATCAATTTTACTTATTAAACTGCGAAATGAGCGACTTACTTTTGAAACTCAGGCTGACTTAATCTCGTTTGTTGGTGATTTAAATTGGATAGAGAAAGTATTATTTAAAAACAACTTGTAAGATATAAATACGCCTAGACCCAATGAAGACCCTGAATTACCCTATGGGTCTAAGTTCGAGTCAAGGTCGAGGTCCAACCTCAATGGGTCCAAGTCCGAGTATGGTGGTATACTATCCATATCATATTAGCTAGTAATAATAAATATTTATTTTTATATATAAAAAATGTAATCCTTTAAAATTTTGTGTTAAGAAAATATAAAATTATAAAAATAAATATTAAATATTGCATGAATATTGGATTATTCTAATAATACATTCTTATTTATTATTTTTAGTCATTATATATGCAAAAACTTAATGAAAATAAATTTAATATTAATAAAAAACTAAAATTTCTCCGAATCCAGATACGGGGATTAGACTATTGGGTGGGTCTGGGGATGAGGATTAATTTTAATACCTACTCATGTTCATCCTGAGTCTAGCTAGGGATCATAGTATATATCCTATTCATATCCTACCAAAATGATCATTTATACTTAGTTTGTAACTTTGGATTTATCGTTTTTGAACTTAAAACAAAAAATATATGACTGCATATTCATTTCTATTAATTAGTCTTTAAAATTTGTGTATGGCGAAACTTAATTATGTATAACCATTTACTTCAAAATTTTATACCGTTTTAAGAGTTCAAGAGATATTCTGTGAGCTAATTTCACTTTCAATATATAATACATGTTATTAATATATCACATAAAGCTTCAATTTGTTCAATTAAGGAATCAGTTTAAGATTGTTGGAGAATATTCAAATAAATTATAGGTTTTAAACTTGTCACAGACACTTTTTTTATAACCACATAAGTGTCATCCATCGATCTAGATTATTTGAAGCGTAAATGAGAAGACACTTTTTTAATAATTATTATGAAATTGTTGATATGTATATGACGTGTATTCTTTTATATAAATATTTACTATTAGCCTTTTGAATAAGATTACTATATTATGCTAGAGCTTTGTTAAAAAATGGTATAAATTCTTTTTTGTTTAAAAAAAGTTTAAGTGAAGATAAGCTCACAGAATATCTCTTGAACTCTTAAAACGGTATAAAATTTTGAAGTACACAGCTAATTTCACTTTCAATATATAATTTCACTTAAACTTTAACACGCAATTACTTTCCTTAGCTTGTCATTATATTAATGATTTTTGTTTTTGGCAAAGTGCACTTTTAGTCCAATATTTTTTTTTTGCTCATGTCTCAATTTGATCTCGTATGTTTTTGTTGCACTTTCGATCCCATATCATTTGGCCAGGTGCAAATTGGTTTTATATCTTTTTTTTGTACATTTGGTCTCATATCTTTGTAAAAATCTCCACCATCAGTCCCATAATGTAAAACATTTTATAATAATATGAGACCAATTCTACAATAAGACCAAAAGATATGAAACTAATTCTGCGACATGACCAAAAGACATGAGACCAAAAGTACAAAAAAAAAAATACAAGACCAAATTGAACCTGAACAAATGATATGGGACTAAAAATGCACTTTGACCTTTTTTTTTCACTATATGTTGATGTTCGTGTATGTCTTCATATAATTGAGGTTAGTTTGTCAATGAGATTTGACTCACTTGGTCACTTTCTGCCCATGACAATTGTATGGCTTGGGTTCGATTCCTGGTGATGCCTCATTTAGTAGGTTATCTGTAAGTACTTTTGTAAGTACTCTTTGAGCCCGGAGGCCTACCATGATCCTAGACTGAGGCGTCATTCCCTCACCTAAAATTGAGGTTCGTTTATGTTCACGAAGGTTAGTTTCATTGTGAACTAATTAAATTTTTACGAGTTAAATAATTATTAAGGATGTGTTTGATTCTATTCTTCAAAATTTCTTCTCGACTTTTAAAATTAAAAAGGTAAAAAAAAATTGTTTGATAACTAAATTTTCAAAACATTGTTTTCCCAAAAACAATGATGCTTTTAAAATTAAAAAGAATTAAGATAAAGATAATTGTTTTGCACTCTAAAATAAAGAAAAAATGTCGATAATTGATTTTCTTTAATTATACTATTTTAATTTTATAGAAACTTGTTTTCAAATAATTATTTTAAATATATATCTTAAATTTAATTTTAAAAGCATTATTTAATATTAAATCTTGTCAAACATATTTTCTTTTCTTTTAATCTTTTAAAATATATTTTTAAAATCAGGTTTAAAAATCCACAAAAGTAATAACATTATCAGATAGGTAGTAAATTATATATTTTAGGGGTTTTGCATGTCCTAACGGACATGCAAATATTTATGTAAAATTATAATATAAATAAGAATGAAAATAATTTAAAATTTGAAATTATTTAAAAATAATTGAAAAGTGAAAATAAAAGATATGTAATAATATAGAACAAAGGAGGGAAAAAGAATTTTGAAATTTAAACCCAACTCTTAGGATTCATGAAGAATATGGGTTATATGGGAAGTTATCTTATATATATATATATTTAGAAATATTTTTTTATAGATATTTATTTTAGACTATAGTTTTATATGACTGACTACCAGAAAAGGCCTCAGACATATAATATAGTGTAGATATAGGCCAAACTTTAATTTTAGTCTCTTAACTTTGAGGTAGGTTGCAGTCTAATATTATTTTATCTTTTGAAGAGTTCTTTGTCTATTTAGTTGAACCTATTAGCAAATAAGATCAAATTAGATCTCGAAAATGAGCCGCTCGTTTCACAATCAAACAAGAAAAAATGGTCATATTTATATTGTTTCAAGTTCAGATGTGACAAATTCAGAGATACACGTTACTCTTAATGATTTTTTTTCCTTAGTTGAAAATGTCAACAAATTAAATTAGATCAAATCGGGCTCAAAAGTTGGTTTAGAATCAAAAAGTAAAAAGAGTATGAAAAATTGATCTCAAACTTACTTTTGAGTCCAATTTGACCTCATTTGTTGATGGTTATAACTAAGTAAAAAAAAAGACTCGTTAAGAGTAACTCGTAGCTCTTAACTGTCGCATTCGAACTTGAAACGAGAGAGATAAGTTCAACTTTATTTATTCAACCGTGAAACGAGCATCCACATTTGAGGACTAGATTTAACTTCGTTTATTGATTATTCTAACAAGATATAAAAAGTACTAAATAGTTAGTTTGAGAATAAAAATGTATTTTCAATACTTTGAAAGATAAATTAAAGGGCAAATTACACTTTGGTACTCTGTGGTTTGACCCTATTTCACTTTGGTATCTTGTGGTTTGAAACCTGACACTTTGGTACCCTGTGGTATTCTCCATTAACACTTTGGTACCATTTGAAGCTATTTTGTAATTTTAACCATAACAAATTTTGCAAAAATTACATATTGATCCCAAAAATTTTCAAAAAATTACAAATAGGTCCCTGGATACATATTATCTAGGGACTAAAATGAAAACTTAAAAAAAAATTGGGGTAAATATGTAATTTTTGAAAAATTTGTTATGGTTAAAATTACAAAATAATTCCAAAGGGTACCAAAATGTTAATGGAGAATACCACAGGGTATCAAAGTGTCAAGTTTCAAACCACAGGGTACCGAAGTGAAATAGGGTCAAACCACAGGGTACCAAAGTATAATTTACCCTAAATTAAATCGTAGATTTTAGACAAATTTAAAGACAAAAAATAATTTCTCTTATTCTGCAATGTTACGCCCCCAGATAATCCATTTCCCACTATAGCCTCCCCAAAATGGAAATTATGAACCCAACTTATTAGCTTTGTGGTGAGAAATTAATTAAAGCTCACAACATTTAATTTCTCCTTTGCCTCATATGATAAGTCACATACACATTCACTATCACTTTCTTTACCACCAAAAGAAGAAACCAATAACACAAATTGAAAAACCATATCCAACAAATACCAAACAGATCCATTAAAACAAAAATCTAATAGTGACATTTTCTTCTCATAGAATCACTAAAGGGTGTGGTTGCTCCCAAAAACCAAGCAAAGTGCTAGGCCTGAAATGATTCTATAATTTTAATGGTGCATATAATAATTATAGCAGAAGCACAAGTTGTAGGTAGTCCCTTGCCAAAGGAGTAATTAAGGCTAATATTGAATATATATATATATATATATCAACCTTCACAATCCAAAGAAAATGACAATTTCTTTACTAACAATTTATTTATTGTGAATGTGATGTTGAGTAAATTAAAGTTGTCCTCATATATATCCCTTTTAGCATATATATGATATCTTCATTCATTTAAGTAAACATGATTAAGATTAGATTACTTTCTTGGGAAATATGGAAAATAGTGTCAAACACTAGCACTAGCGTCTTCCTAGCTATCAGATAAAGGAAAAACTCATTTCAATTTGACAAAGACTTAAATAAAGGAATTTTTTTGAATTTTGTTTTAAGTTTGTTCCAATTTAAGTTTTATTTTATTTTAGTTTTGGCCAAAGTACAAAATTGGTCCTATATCTTTTACTTAGTTTCCAATTTGGTCCTATATATTTTTGTGTGAAACTTTTGGTCTCATATCTTTGAATCAGGTGCAGAATTAGTCTCATATATTCTTTTAATTTGTTGCAAATTTGGTCTCATATCTTTGTTCAGGTGCATAATTAGTCCCCTATTTTTAGATCAGGTGAGACTAACGATGAAAACTTTCGCAAAGATATGACATCATTTTTGCAATCTGATCAAAAGATCTGAAACTAAATATGACACAACAAAAAATATGAGACCAATTTTGCACTTGACCCAAAGATATGAGACCAAAAGTTTCACAAAAAAATGATACAGGACCATATTGAGAACTAGGCAAAAGATATGGAACCAAATTTACACTTTGACCTTTATTTTTTTTAGTGTGTGATGATGAGATTATTTTTTACATTCTCTCACTATCATAATTAATCATGTAAAATTTTTTGTTATATATATATATATATTTTATTGATAAACTTTGTAACAAAAATATAAATAAGCTTAAATTAAATCATTTTTAATTTAAGATCTCTATCACGAATTCACGATGAAAGACGTCATTGCTTTCACTATTTCTTTTTTTTTTTTCTTTCCTCCCCGACTCAAACTAACTACTTCACCAAGTGCCAAATGCTGTTCCATTTCCAACTTCCAATAATAACAATATTATTAATTTTCTAATTACATATTATCGACAACATGTTTAGTGATATAATTCTTGATTTATCTTTTATTTGCCCCCTTATCCTACATCATCAAGGCCACTGGACACTGGTTGAAGAGAAATGGAAAAAAAATACCAAAATGATCAGTATTAAATGTTTTATTTGTTTTATTTTGAAAACTAAAATAGTTTAACCTAATTTAGAGACAAAATTGAAGATCTAATCTCTCTACTTGAGGAATTACAAACTAATATCACAATTAATGACAATCAGTGTGAGTGTGAGGAATGGGAGAACAAAAAGTATTGGTGCATGTTTTGATCAAACCGACATTAGGAGTATTATTTGACCTCGTTTGCCGATAACTCCAATTGAATAGAAAAAGAACTTACCATTAAATGTTAAGAGTAACTTGTTACTCCGAACTTATTGCATAATTCGAACATGAAACATGAGAGATATGACAAATTTTATAAAATAAGTGCCCAATTTGGGTCTGATTTCATGCTTGATTGACGACTTTAATTGAGAAAAAAAAAGAACTCGTCAAGAGTAACTCATAACTTCAATTTTGTCACATTCACAATTTGAAACAAGATAGATGTGATTATATTCAATAGTTAAGGACCACTTAAATAACTTACTAGAAAAAAATAGGGACCAAAATAGAACAATTAGGAAATATTAAGGACCAAAATATAACAAAAAGCATGAGGGACCAAAACAGAANGCCAATAGTCAGGCGTCCACGGAAAGAGTCCTAGCATGATTAAGACACCAAACAACCTACGTTGGTCGAGGACGCCAACAGCCAGGCGTTCACGCGGAATAACAACTTACTCCCATATCCTAATTAACAGACCTGCGAGAATAACGGACAGTTAGGATTTCCCTCACGATCACAACTGATTTGGCCAAATCAGTTAAGATCACGATCGACCATATCTAGGTCAAAAAGGTCTCACTTTACCAATATAAAAGGACAGCTCCTCTACTGGAAAAAGGTACGCACTATTGCTATTCAGCACTTATTACTACCTCTCTCAAATACCCTACTAACTTAAGCATCGGAGGTGAATCGCAGGGCATCCCTGTGCATTCATTGACTTGCAGGTGACTCCTGACCCAAAGTTGCCTCATCGAACCAGGTAATGCCCTACGGCCAAAACCAGGTTCATCACCACGTCTCTAACTTTGCACAAACGCACTGTTTCAATCAGCAAATCCAAATGGAACGTGGTTCTCTTCTCTTCTCCGACACAGCCAGCGACGACGGCGATAACTTCTCCGTTCTTCAACGACCGATGACGGCGTTCTCTCGACGATCTCAGCCATGACAGCGTTTCAACAACAACAATCTCTTCTCCGATCTTCAACGAGCGACGACGGCGATATCTTATCGTTATTCAGCGAACGTGGACGACATTCTCTCCTGCGTGTCTATTTCGAAAATATTATGCTTGTGGAGCTTCATTGGATAAATTGATGCCAAATATTTGTCTGTATGAATGGGATTTCATATTTGTAGGACTCTATTTGCCCCTTATGACTTAACAGACATGTATACTTTCAATATTCTTTATGGGTTTTTAGTTGAAAGCATTGTATTTGATCAATGATAGAATTTGTAGGAGTTTACAGATTCAACACAGCAATAATACATTCTAAACAAGGGAAACCCATTGGACCCAACCTCTCCTTCATAGTTTTCGACAAATCCACCGTTTTATACTCCTTTGTTCTCCAAAACTACATTCGCCAGATTCAACACTTCCTCAACCCCAAAACCCCAAATAATCGTAACCCCATTAAAATAATCTGAAGTTCGTTCCACCGTAATCTGTTCCAAATCCATCGGAATCCAAATTAAAATCCGAAGCGGTGGCCACGATTACGAAGGCATTTCTTATGTCTCCGATGTCCCCTTCATCATCCTCGACCTCTTCAACCTCCATAACATCACCGTCGACGCCCAAAACGACGTTGCCGTCGTCCAATCCGGCGCCACTCTCGACGAACTATTTGGAAAATAAACACACAGGAGAGAATGCCGTCGTTGGTCGTTGAAGATACCGTCGTCGTCGCTGGCCGTGTCGGAGAAGAGAAGAGAACCAAGTTCCATTTGGATTTGCTGATTGGAACAGTGCGTTTGTGCAAAGTTAGAGACGTGGCATGATCTGGAGCGTTGAGAGAAATGAACGGCTGAGATTGCTTGGAATGCAGAGACTGCACAAGACTTAAACTGCCGAGGATCCGGTTCCCTCATAAGTATCCGTAAAAAATGTCATTCCTACTTTAAATACACACCATGTGAAATAATTAAAAAGAATATTTCATACACAACGCGATAAATACTAAAAGTATTATCTAAAACTAAGAAAAAAAAACTAAATATAAAACTAATTCGTTTTATATAATATTAGGTCAAAGCTTCATTTCAGTCCTCAATGTTTACCCTAAATTTTGTTTTGGTCTCTAATTAATAATTTTATTATTCTATTTTGGTCCTTAATGTTTCTCAACAATTTTGCTTTGGTCCTTAATAAGTTTCACAACTAATTCCTAATTACTGAATGCAATAATATATTTCTCGTTTCAAATTCAAATATAATGAAATTTGAGCTACGAGTTACTCCTAAAGAGTTCTTTTTGTTGGATAGTTTGTAATATTATCATTGTGGTTAATTGGAAAAAAAATAAAAGTCTATTTATAATGTATAATTAATTTAATATATTAAATTAATTATGTTTATATGTTTGGTTTCATCAAGAGGCATGAGAAATAATTTTAAGTAGTGTCTATTAATAATTAGTAGACACATTTGTTAATTAAGTAATGTCTCTTATTTACTAATAGACACATACTTCATTATATAAAGAGATATTATTATTAAATAGTGTCTTTTAATAGTTAATAAACATAACTTTTAAATGAAAATACATATCCTATGAATTATGTCTTTTAATCAATTATAAATCGTGATTCAAACCACATAATATGTAAGATGAAATAGTATGATAAATTCAATTCATAGGCTTTGTTTTTTCCTAGAAGAGGCTTGCCTATTTCCCCACGGTACATAGGTAATCACTCTTTAAGGATAGTGATCTATTATGCCTCAAAGCCGTTCATTAATATCTTTCTTCTATTATTTTTTACTAACACTTTCTATTTTCAATTGGGGCCATCAACAAATTAAACAAGGTCAAATTAGATATGAAATCAGACTCGAAAGTGGACCACTCGTTTCATGAAATTAGTCTCGTAGTTTTGAAGTTAGAATGTGAACAAAACTACGAGTTACTCTTGATTAGTTCTTTAATTTTTTTGTTTAGTTAGGACCATCGACAAACAAGGTCAAATAAATACGTCAAAAGTGGGTTTGGTCAAAACACCAATACTAACTTTTGGAATACTATTTGACGACCTTGTTTGCCATGGCCCCAACAAGACAGAGAAAAAAATCGTCAACTTGTAGCTCCGATTTTTGTCACATTCAAACTTGAAGCAAAAAAGATATGACCAACTTCATGAAATGAGCGATCCACTTTTAGACTCAATTTTAGGCCCTATTTGACCTGAAAGTCTCAATTGGGCAATAAATTAAAAGAACTCATCAAGAGTAACATGTAGCTTTAATTTCGTCGCATTTAGACTGGAAACAAGAGAGATATGAACATATTCAGTAATTAGGGATTAAAACGAAACTGTTGGAAAACTTAAGAACCAAAATGTGACGAAAACTCAATGTTAGACTCATCAATTTAATTAAATGGACGGATTTATAAGGTTTTGTCAACAAAAAACTAAGGTCAAAATCTCATTTTGGTCTCTAATACTTACACTAAATTTCATTTTGATCCTAAATATTTTTCCTGTTCCATTTTAGTTCTTAATTTTTTCCAACAGATCCATTTTGGTCCCCAACTATTAAATATGGACATATCTCTCTCGTTTCAAGTATAAATGCAATTAAACCAAAGCTACGAGTTATTTTTAATGAGTTATTTCCTGTCTAGTTAGATCGTCGACAAACGAAGTTGAATTGGGCTTGAAAGTAGATCTAAAAGTGGACTACTCATTTCATGAAATTGATCATAACTCTATTTTTTCAAGATTGAATGTGACAAAATTAGAACTACGTGTTACTTTTGACAAGTTTTTTTTATCTATCTAGTTGGGTTCTTGGCAAACGAAGTCAAATAGTACTTTAAAAGTCGGTATTGGTGTTTTGATCAAACCCACTTTTGGAGTACTATTTGACATTGTTTGCTAACGATCTCAACTAGACAGAGAAGAAAGGCATCAAGAGTAACTCATATCTCCGATTTCGTTGCATTTGAATATAACATGAAACGAGAGATATGTGACCAACTTCATGAAACATGCAACCCATTTTAAGCTCGATTTCGGTCTTAGTTTGACCTCATTTAGACTTGAAGTGAAAGGGGTATGATCATATTTAATAATTAGGGACCAATTGTGAAACTTATTAAAAACAAAAATGAAATTGTTGAGAAATATTAAAGAGACCAAAATAGAACAAGATTCATTTTAAATATTAAAACCATAATGTCTTATCTATGATCATAATCAATTAAAATAGATTTTAAAATCAATCTTTATTTTTGAATTGATAAAATAATCAAATTTTATACTCAAACAAAAATTTAGAAGGTTTTTGTAAAACTCATTTTCATCAAATTTTCTTTATATATAATTATAGAAAATAAAAAGGGTAAATTACACTTTGGTACCCTGTGGTTTGGTCATATTTTATTTTGGTACCCTGTGGTTTAAAAAGTGACACTTTGGTACACTGTGGTATTCTCTGTTAACACTTTAGTACCCTAAGCTTTAATTTCGTTAGAAAATTAACGGAAATTGAAATTTTTGGAGCTATTTTATAATTTTAACTATAATAAATTTTACAAAAGCTACATATTAACCCCCAATTTTTTTAGGAAATTACAAATAGGTCCTTGGATACATATTATCTAGGGACTAAAATGAAAACTGTAAAAATTTTTGGGACTATTTTGTAATTTTATCTTCTATCCTATATTTTTCAAAAATTATGTTTTGACCCCAAAAAGTTTTATAGTTTTCATTTTAGTCCCTAGATAATATGTATCTAGGGACCTGTTTGTGATTTTCTGAAAAATTGGGGGTCAATATATAATTTTTGCAAAATTTATTATAGTTAAAATTATAAAATAGCTCCAAAAATTTCAATTTCCGATAATTTTCTAACGGAATTAAAGCTCAAGGTATCAAAGTGTCACTTTTTAAACCACATGGTACAAAAGTGAAATNTCTCTCTCTCTCTCTCTCTCTCTCTCTCTCTCTCTCTCTCTCTCTCTCTCTCTCTCTCTCTCTCTCTCTCTCTCTCTCTCTTTTGCTTTCAACATGAAATGACCCTCCCACCTCACTCCACAATACCAACATTTTCTATCTATTTTCTCTTATCTTTTCATTAATCTTCCTCTTCTTCATTCCTCCAACTTTTCCAATATGTACTTTTATGACTAATGGAATCCTTGGCTGAATATGCAATAGAATGTGTCCAAAAAGCTAAACCGCCTTCTCATTTCACTTCTAAAGTTCTAACCCTTTTTCTTTGTACAAATATCTTTGCAGATATCACTTTAGTTAAAATTTCGATCCTAAATTAAAACAAAACTTTTAATTTTGAAAAACAAAAGTAGCATATATTTCTTAAAATACAATGTTTTTATATTTATGGTAAATTACGTTTTAATACTTGATAGTTTAAAACGATTCTACTATGATACATTATGGTTTAAAAGTTGTTAATCAAGTAAGTTGTCCTTGACTCTCTTAAGTCTTAACATAAGAGGACCCTATGATTCTATTCCATTAGAATTTTAATAGAATTAGGTCATGTTCTATATATGCACTCATGACTCTCCCATATTTTATTTTAAAGTTTTCTTTATTTTTGAGAGTATGTATCTCTCGTTATATGTTTAAATTACAAATATGATATATCGTTGAAAAAGTTCACGGAATAAGCTTTCTAGTTATATTTGATTCAAAGACAATGCCATCTGATCTTAATAATTTTTTTGAGCAAATGATAATTAACCTATCATTTTTGAAAAAATATATATTTCTCGTTTACTGTTCAATAATCATACATATAATATGGTATTATAAAGCTTGTTTAATATTCTTTGCAATGCCAAATCATGAACATGATTTTGACAAATAAAGAGAGAGATACATGCTCTAAAAGATGGTGAGTTGACCATTTGATGAAAGAAAATTATAAAATTATTAATTGTCTTAATTTTGTAGCTGGTAATTCTCTCTCAAAGATGATATTATATAAATGACATATATTTTTAGAAAACTTGTTCCATAATCATTCTAACTCTATATCATATGCACAATTTTAACATAAAATGAGGGAGAACTTGCCAAAAATGATAGGTTGACTATTATTTGCTGAAATAAAGTTACAAAATGGTCGACGTTCTTGATTTTGAAGTCAATAATTTTATTTCTAATGTCTCATTGAGTGTGATTCATATATCTTCAAAAGGTTTGTTTTAAGAGCTTTCCAACACCGGCCATATCTATGTCTGATTTGGAGATATGTTGAGGGAGATACAAACTCTCAAAAATAGAATGTTGATCATCATTTACTGAAAAAAAATTATAAAATGGTTTACATTTTAATTTTGAAGTTGATAATTCTTTTTTTAATTTGTCATTGTGTGTGTCTCAAATATAGTTACAAAGCTTGTTTTAAGAGCTTTCCAACGTCATATCCTATGTGTAATTTGAACAAAAAAATAATGAAGGAGATCCATGCTCTAAAAATTAATAGGTTGACCATATATCTTTGGCAGGAAGAAAGTTATAAAATGGTTGACATTTATAATTTTGAAGTCAATAATTCTTTCTCCAATAATATGCCATTGTTTGTAACCCAGATATCGCCAAAAAGCTTGTTTCAAGTGCTTTCCGATGTCATATTATATGTGTAATTTTGATATATAAAGGGAGATATATATTCTAAATAATGGTGGATTGACTATTATTAATGATCTGTTGGAAGAAAATTATAAAATGGATTACGGTCTAACTTTTAATTTGAAGTCGATAATTTTCTCTTAAGGATTTCTTTGTGTGCCAACCATACATCTCAGTAAATTTGTTCCAAGATCTTTCCAACATCATACCATATGCACAATTTGGAACAAATAACAAGAAGTGACGTACATACTCTAAAAAATGTAGAAAAAATTCAGAAAAATGGGGAAGTCCTATGTTGTACAGTGACAAAATTTTGTTAAAATTATAAAAAATGGAAGCACAAGGTCCTTTCCTACTAACTGTTATGAGTTAAGTAGTTGATAGTTGAGTTAATATAGGTAGTTGAGATGTATTTAATATAGTAAGCCTTAGCCTTGTATATATATATCATTTGTTTCTAAGTGAATAAGACATCAGAAATTATGTATTATAGTCTTAGAAGTTAACATGGTATCAAAGCCTCTCTCTAATTTCTAGGGTTAGGGTTCATTCAGAGTTATTTTTTTTCTGGGTCACTAGTCACTGTACAGTGGCCGTTAGGTTTGTAAAGTTTGGATAAATTTTGAAATTGGTCATCCTCTCTCATCGCCGGCACATTCAGCTTCGCCATACTCCGACCGGAAAAACCCCAAATTCCGGCAACCTAGGTCGGCGCGTGTGACTCACGCGCCACTCGAAGTTTCTGCAAAAATCTCACGCGCCGGCGTGTGAGGACACGCGGAGCTCCGTTCCGACTACTGTTGTCTTCCACCACTGTCGAAGGGCTGTTTCCGGTGGTTTCCGATCAACACCCAGAGGTTCTAGCAAATTCTTGTTTGGTTCTATCGGTGGAAGCCTCGTTTTGGTTTTGCTGGGACTACCTAGTTCAACTTTTAGCATTTGATGCTTCCAATCTGCTGTTTATTACCCCATGTATCTCATACATATAAACATGTGCCCGGATTTTGTATCGTATACAAAATCCCACGCTCGTATCGTATACGTGGTTGTAGCGCGATATATATAATTAGCATGTTAAAATTCGCACCCAAAACATACATCTAGCGCATCACATACAACTAAATGCATAATAAAACACCGTGTTTAGATATGGCCCATCTACCCTAGAGTTCTCCCAAGCCAATGAGAGAACCTTTCTAAAAGGAAAAATAAAAATTACACGTGAATAAACCCCAGTTACATTGAGGTATAAACAGAAATTTAAATTTTACATCCAGAGTAGAGGGAGACGACACGCAGGCCGTATTTACCGAAATAAACCTCCTAGAGCCATATCCAACACCACACAATATAAATATGAACACTTCATATAATTATTGTCAAACACGGTAACAAACACAAAAATTAAAACTCTTTTAAAATTGTGTTTACTTTAGGTCTGTGCAATTTTAACATGCCCTTTTCTTGAGATTAGGCCTTTTGTCAATAATTATAAATACCATGAATCTCATTCAAGAATTTATAAATATTGACCCCCAAAAATATTAAAATTCCAAATTTTAATAATTTTCAGCCACCTTTATAATTATTATAATTAAAACACTTTTAATTATAATTATAGAGGAATTTCGATTTTGGCCTAAATCATCAAGAAAAATTTTCCAGTCGATCCAATCGACTTATATGTATCTCATACATATAATTTGCACCTTTTTCTGTAGATTGAATTTTTAAGAAAAAGTTCGGTGGATTTTTGTAAAACCAAAAACGTGATTGAAAGCGGTAAACACACATATCATACATCACATGTACACATAAACAGTTTTAAATCCTAGAACTAGCGTGGCTCTGATACTACTGTTGGGAATTGTAGGCGCCTAACGCAGCGGAAGCAAAAATAAAATTAAAATAAAACACGCTAGGTCCTAAAATTCCCGAACGGATCCGCTAGTAGAATTTAAAACTTTTATAGATAGTGGTATACCTCACGAGTTTCAATCCTCTGGTTGTACAAGGCGTGTCCAAGGAGCCCACTCCCAGCGTTCTCCCTCTGCCAGTAATCCACACGAACAGTTTCTTCGGGCACCAAGGTGCTAGCCTTCAGTTCTTTTCTCCAAAAGAACTAGGGACCAATCTACAGTGTGTTTGAACTCAAGAACTCCTTCTTGATTCAAACTCCAAAAGGTGGCGCATGAGAATTCCCCACAAGAACTCTTCTTGTTTTTCCTTCTCTCACAAACCCTAATTTGGCAACCACAAATCGAATTGCCTAACTCTTAGGCCAACTCGATTTTCCCCTCTCAACTCTTGAGAACCAAATTTTTCCTCACTTGGAAGCTAGGGGTTTTGAAGGAGGCGAATTTTCTATCTCTCTCAACTAGGAGGATGAAAATTGCACAAATGAATTCTCTCATGGTGGCTTAACCTAGGCGCCTAGCCCTAGGGTTTTTATAATTATTTTTAGAGCATTATTATAATTCTAAATCATAATAATAATGGCTTTCATGAATTGAATTTTAAATTATAATATTACCATAATATTAAATTTAAATTCAAATCATAATCTTAGAGAATCAAAATGAGAGATCAAATCTCCCATGGGACCCACCTAAGATGTGCCATATGCCTCTAAAATTTCTTTGGAATTTTATAAATCAAAAACCTTCCTTAACTCTTAAGAAAGCATGACTCACCAAAGATCCTCTTTTGAATTCAAATCTTTTGATATCTCCATCAAATCTTTTGAATTCAAATTATTATTTAAATTAATAAAACAATTTTATTAACCTAAATATCATAAAAGAGGCGCCACCCTCATGCCAATATTAGGGAATTTTATAATTCAATAATTTCCTAACTTTTAGGAACCTTATCTGAATTATTTTTCCTTAATATTTTAATTGTAAATAATTAATCCAAATTAATTATTTAACAATTATTATATTTAAATTTGTCTCACAAATTTAAATACTTCACAACTGTAGATCAATTAAGACAAGACATAATGTCCCAGACATTTCCTCTTTGTCTTAAATCGTGCCACCGGAGTGACCCACGAATTAACCCTAATTCGTGTCCCTTTTAAACGGTGTCCTGTTCCTGCTCGTGTGTGACCCAGCAGGCCCCACGTGAAGTTGGCAGTAGGTCATCCCCATGACCTACAAGTCGTGAGCGGACTCTAGCAAGCCATCACGACTACCCAAAATACGTGAGTTATCGGTTTTTACCAAAACCGACTTAACCTTAGTACCTCCATGGCACCGACCCTATTGTTCTGCGATATCTTGGTCATGGACCAGGCACGGGAAAGTCATCCATGATCCAAACCTTTACTTTCTCGATCTCCTTGAGTAAGTCCCAATATCTAGCATGGCCATGCATTTCCTGGACAGACTCATCGAGGGCGCCAGTAAGATATCTCCCAATTTAATGGGGAACAAAATCCCAATTTTGGTCAGTCCACATTCCTCAGCACGGCAATCAACCAAACCCGTACTTAGCCCTTATGACTACCCTGTTACGGGCAGCGTTAGACTAAGCCAAAGTCTGACAACTGCAACGCCGGAATAATGATGACCTCAGGTCTAAGGCGTCGTGACAGGTGTACAAGAGAGACAAGCTGATGACTAAACCCATGCAGGACTCTCCGGGTCAGTCCAGCAACTCGTAACCACCTTACGTAATTGCACCATGACTCTCGTCCCAGCATCTAGTGCGTGCATCTCATGCACCGAGGTCATGCTGGTCTTAGTTCATTTCAAGTTCCCACTTGAATGAGCGACCAGGGACAGTTTAGATTAATTATCTCATAATTAATCACGGACTGTTATCATAGTAAACATGCTAATAATATGATAACCATTAATTTATCTCCATAAATTAATTGATATGTTCTCAACATATCTATAAAATGATTGGCCCTAGGGCACAATCTCCAACATATACGTCTTGGAATCGCCACGACCTGTTGCTTGCTCGAGTGTTCTCTCCCCTTTTGATGTGCATTGTCGTTTAGGTCATCCTTCTCTATCTTCTCTTAAGAAACTTTATCCTCAGTTCAATCACTTATCTGTTTTGGATTGTGAGTCGTGTCAGTTTTCCAAACATCATCGTTTTCCATCTAGTCCTAGAGTCAATAAACAAGCTACATCTCCATTTGAGTTAGTCCATTCAGATGTTTGGGGTCTTTGTCCTGTCGTTTTTAAACAAGGTTTCAAATACTGTTACTTTTGTTGATGATTATTCACGTGTTACTTGGCTATATTTCATGAAAAATCGATGGCGGGACCGGTGGCGACAGCGCGGCAAACGAATCATTGAAAGAAAAAGCTCCGTGGAGGCGAAGCTGGTGCAGCGTCGTGTGCGGCGTTTCTCCAATGCTAATCGGCGACGAAGTCTGCGGCGCTCGGTGGCGGAGACGTGAACAGCGGTGACAGCAATGGCGCTGAAGCTGATACTGTGCAACAGCGTTGTGCGGCTGAAGGGGCAAGGGTTTTCAACGCTTCAGTATGCGGCCCTTTTTGTTCTTTCTCTTTTGGTTATTATTATGTTTTTTTTACATAATAATAATAATATAATAAATAATTTTCATAAAGATATATTATTTACTCCCTCGATCAAACAATTTATTCGTCTTTTTCACGCTCAAAATTTTTAGAGGAACAAAGCTTTTGATTTGTTCCCCACGGACGGCGCCAGTGATGAATTAGGATTTGACCAAGGGTCGTTTCCCGATTCACCGCAAGATTTTCCTACAAGATAATAAACCACAGGGGGTCTCCCTTGTGATTCACCTCCGAAGCTTAAGTTAGTATTTGGGTAATACGAGAGGAGAATATGAGCTAACATGAGTAGCATGAGTAACATACCTTTTCTAGGGTTATCATCTTGTATTTATAGGCTCATTGAGGAGAGTTCGTTTAAGGAAACTTCCTTGATTGTAGAAGAGATATCTTCAGTGATATGGGAGGTGAATCATAATCTTTCCTATTTCATGTAGGAAGATATTGTTTTGCTAATTAAGGATAAGTGAATCACTATTTCCTTATTTGCGTAAGGCGCCTTGATGGCCAAGGCAGAATCCATGAGAAGGATATCTGAACGATTTGTCTTGATTGACAGCGGATCTTGGTTGATCCTTGATTGGTTCCTGATTGGTTCAGGGAATGTTTCCTTATTCCTTGCGACCTTATGCTCCGTGGGCGCCCATGCCCTCTATGGTTATGGGCGTCCTTGCCCTAGCAGGGTTAAGGGCGTTCTCGCCCTACCTTGTGGGCCTATGGCGTGCTGGGCCAAGGGCATCTTCTACCAATTGGACCTCCTAATTATTGGGCCTATTATCACGTACATCGCAGCGCACGATGCTAGCTACCATAGGGTAAGATGTGTCTCTTGGCATTGCCCTATGACGCAAGATAATTATTATATCCCACATCAAGAAATTCAACACTAGTTGAGCTCTCTTCTCTTCTTCTCCTATAAATATAAGTTTTCTTCTCTTCTTCTCCTATAAATATAAGTTTTCCTCCATCATCTCAAATGCTCAAACTCATGCTATGCACATGAGAAAAGAGCTTTCATTTAGGAGAATGCTCTCTTGTCCTTTTTTCTCTCTCTCTCTCCTAAAGGTCTTTATCCGCGATCAAATTGTGGATCACAGTATTGTTCCTAATAGATCATATTCGTTGCCTAGTAAATCAGAAATACCAATAAATTATTCATTTTAATACCTTTCACATCTTATTTTATTTTCTAGATATTATTTATTATATTTTGGCCCCAAGTCAAGCCTGGACTGTTGAGGCTCCAAAATCTTTCAATTTCAAATAATATTGCATTGGGTGGTATATACTTCGTAAGAAAGAAAAAAACAACTCACCCAAAAAAAAAAAAGCAAAAGCTACGGATCCGACATGTTCATCATTTCTAAAATACAAAGTTCAAAAGTGTAATTGATAATATACTCCAAAAACAGGGTTACAATTTGGAGCAATTTGTGTGTGAAAGAAGAGAGAAAGAGGGAGGCAGAAACACTAAGAAGAAGGCCCAGGCAGCCAACCAATGAGAAATATATTATGAAAAGTGAGTATAATAAATATGTGCAGAATTCCATGCAGCAATTATGGCTTTCCTAATCAATTCACAAAGTTCTTCCAAAATCTCATGATGATGGAGTGAAGCATCGGATATTTGATGGGTCCCATTTTGTCTCAACCCTAAACTATATATTCTTCACTCAATTAATTAACTTATGTATGTCATTTAATTTCATAAAATATTTGGTTTCTTGCACTCACTGTAGCTTTCAAGGGGAATGTTCATGCTGCTGCGAGGTGAGACTTTGTAATCTTTACCAACTAAATAGCGTTTAGTGTAGTCTTTATTTGGATCAACCCATATTTGTATATATTAATCAATAACTTGTAATTAACAAATATGTAGCGTAGTGGCAAGCGAGCTGTATCTCACATTGAGAAACCTAAGTTTGAGTTATGAAGTTGTTATTGTTGTAGGGCCTTTAATTGTTCACTTCATACTCAAATGAAATTAGTTTCGTCTAATCCACATATATAAATGAGAAAAACCTATAATTGAAAAAAAATTCAAAACTTGTATTGCCATTAAATTTGGGTAAAATGCAAAAAAAAAAAATATTAGTAGACTTTAGTATAATGTACAAAAGAAACAATTGAATTTTGAAAGATGAGTGACTATGAAATCATGAAGTTTTGATGAGTGACTATAAAATTTTCTAATTAAAAAAATTAAGTTTATTAATGATTATTATCGTGTATTTTATGTTAATTCAAATTAAACTTAAAATTAATTATTGTTATAATTAATAATAGCAAAAAATTTTAAAAAAATCTTACCGAATAAAATTATTTACACATAAAAAATTAGTTGAATCTTTTTTATTTTTACAATAAATAAAGTTTAACGAGATTTTATACATGTTAACCCTCAAAGGCTCAAACTTTTTGAAGTTTTGATATTATGGATATATAATTGATCAACGCGGTCAATTTGTTTCACTGACTTTTTTAATCATTATATTACTAACTCAAATTAATTTAAAATTCACCTTAAGTAATTGGTTATATGAAAATATTTACTAATATACAAGTTTTTTAAAATTCCAAAGATTTTTTTGCAATGTTATTAAAACTAGTTCGGAGAGTGACCTTCAGGTCACAGGTTGATTAGTTCAATCGGTTGAATCGATGGTCGAACCGGATGATGTCATAAATATATAAATAAAATAAATATTAATTATTTTCAATATAAATATTCCATAATTGATAAAATATAATTATAAACTTTATATAACAATAAGATATACTTGTGAATCCATAATTTCATTGTCCTACATAAATAAAATATACAAAAGTCACAACATGAATAATTATTAGGTTAGCAAAAATGAAAAACAATGAGTTTTTTTCTTTGTTTTAAACTTTTAATAGGTTTACAATATTTTTTATTGAGTTTCATATTACTTTTTTTCATTTGGCCCACAAAATCAACAAAAAAAGCTAAAAAAGACATGAATTTTTCGTAGAAGATAGTGACCCGGCCGGTTTTCTAAAAACTGCTCCGGGTCCCGGGTCAATCCGGTCCGAAGCGGTTTTTGGCGGTTCAAAGCGATCCAATCTTCATAACGGTCCAAACTGAGTCGTCTTCACTCTCGGGTCCCGATCGGACCGGTTCAACCGTCTGGTCCGGTTCGGGTTTCATAACATTGGTTTTTTGTATTACTATTGAAAGTTGAGCGACATGTATATAAATTTGGTTAAAGGGTCAATTTGGTCCTAAATGTATGCTCTAATGTTCATTTTGGTCTTTTATGTTTCAAAATGTTCAAATTGGTTCTAAATGTTGGCAAAATGTTTTATTTTGGTCCCAAACTATTAACTATGGTCATATTTTTCTCGTTTCAAGTTTGAGTATATGACAGGTTCATAGTTACATATTGTTATCAAAGAGTACTTTTTTTTATCTAGTTGGAGCCGTCAACAAACAAGGTCAAATAAATTAGTCTAAAAAGTACACTGCATGTTTCATGGTCAAGCAAGCAAAATTGATTATATCTCTCTCGTTGCAAATTCGAATGCAATCAATTTAGAATTACGAGTTACTCTTAACAAATCCTTTGAACTTGAAATTAGAGACGAGAGAAATATGACAAAATTCAATAGTTTATGACTAAAATAAAACCTTTTACGAATATGTAGGACCAATTTGAACATTTTAAAACATAAAGGACCAAAATAAATATTAAAGCATAGATTTAGGACCAAAATGACCCTTTGATATATAAAATATTAAAACTTCTTTATGCTTTTCTCTGCACTAATTGATGAGCAAAGGTATGCTACTCATCATCTATGATTTTTCATGTCTATTTCTTGTTAGTTATTTTTCAAAATAAGTGTGTATATATTAATTTTAAAATAAACAGGCCTTAAAAGATATACAAATTAATAACTATTCCTTTTAAGGATTAAGTATGTAGACTACTTCTTATCGGATGTCCCCGAAGGGACATAGACTACTTATAAAGGAAAAAAAAAGTTTGTAGACTACTACATTTTTAAAAACTAGCTAGTTATCAATTCGAGTATATTTTTAAGGATCAATTATGTTTACAGTTAATTTTAAATATTTCTCAACTTAAACTTAGGAACCATTAGTAATACCAAAGATCACCGGTACTTAGGGGCGTTTAGTACACGGATTGAAAAAATAATCTCGGGATTAGGAGCTCCGACATAAACTAATCCTGATTTTGGTACGCGGATCAAAAAATTACTCCCGGAGATATTGTATTCCCAGGAATAACATAATTTCCAAAAATAGTTATTTTTTGATCCTACCCTAAGGGGTGGGTTTAGTCTAATCCGATGGGATGAGACTATTTTGGTCCACCGAAAATGACTAATTTACCCTCATTAAACTTAGCTAATTAAATTTTGTTCTACAAACTCTCTCCAACTCTCATCTAATTTTATTCTCTTTGTCAAACCTAACTAATTAAGTTTTACTTTGACAATTATAGTTATATTTTGAGTGATGATTTTTTAGACTATTTTTTAATTTTAAGAATTATGACATTATGTTTTGAAATAGTATTTTCTTGATAAATCATCAATGATGTAAAAACAAAGAACATTTTTTCAAAGTATTCTTATTAATTGTTTTGGAGAATTTTTGCATTTGATAAGTTATTATTTGAGAATAAAAAGTCAATGACATATTTGGAAAAATATCAAATATTACCAGGATTATCAAAGTTGAACCAAACAAAAGATTGTAATATTAATAAGAATATTGCAAAATAATCTCATAACTGTTTTAACTCATCCAAATAGATATTTTTATTTTCGTGGGAATCATATTCCTGGAAATCACATTCCCAGAAATATAATTCCCGGAAATAAAAAAATAATCCGTGTACCAAACGCGCCCATATAGTTATATTGATAACATATATATATATATATATAACAAAGAGCAAATTGTTTACTTGTAATATAAAAATTTGAGTTATATTTTAATAATATATATATATATTTATATATGTGTGTGTGTTTGTGTTTTGTGCCACAATATACTCATACTTGTGCTATCAATCATTCATCCATCTTGTTGAATTATGAAATGGCTAAAAATTTTGAATAATATTTTTTAAAATCAACCTTTTTAAAAGGGTATGAGCAACCTCTAGAAGCAAAATAAGAAACAGAGTCAACTAATAATTTGGTTCCTAAAAAAATAATAAACTGACAACTTGATCTCTAAAAGATCAAAATATACAATTTAGTCCTTGAAAGATCAAAATAATATACTTATCAACCATTTTCATAGAATAAACTGTATACCGTTTTAATTTTTAACGACTAAAGAGTATATTGTTTTAATCTTTGAAGGACCAAAATGTGTATTTAAATTTTTTAGAAATTGAGTTGTCAACTTAATAATCTTTTAAAAATTAAATTATTAATTTATTAAAAAAATATAGACAAAAGAACTGTTAATACCCCCAACGTATGGAGTCATTTCAGTTATACCCCCACTGTTATTTTTTGGTCAATTATACCCTCAAAATTTCACATTTGAGTCAATTATACCCCAATCTGGCATTTTTTTTTGTTTTAAGGTCCTTAAATTTCCATTATTTAGAAATCCTTCATTCTCTCAAGATTTTTCTTTCACACGAGTCTCTAACTAATTACAAAACAATCCAGAATGTTTGTCATCTTTAACGAACTAGTCCCTGTAATTGAGAGCCCCGAAAAATCTCTCCCCTCTGTTTTTCACAATTCCGACAACCACACACAAATTAAACTTGTCGGTTAGCCTCGAATACAGAAAAATCAAACAGAAATACCAATACTCTAGCTTTCGGCGTTAACACACAATCTCTGGTGGCGATGCTGCTGTGGTCGTTGAAATTGAGAAGTAAAGTAACTTCAAAACCCTTTTGGAGAGAGAGGCAAAATAGAGTAGATGAGTGAGAGAGACGGTTGTAAGGGAAGGAAAAAGGATGCGAACGACGTAATTTAGGGAGACTAGGAAGCTAAGGACAACGAGGAGGACCATGTCAATGGAAACGAAGACAGAGTAGACGACGACGATGAAGTGTGATGGTGATGTTTAAGGGTAAGAGAAAGAGAGTTGTTAATGGCTTCTAAAGACCTGTTTGTTAAAAATAACAAATATTTTGGACTATTTTGTAATTATTTAGGGGTTGGGGTATAATTAACTCAAAGGTATAATTGATCAAAAAATTTTTAGAAATATAACTGAAAATGACCCCATATGTCGGAGGTATTGGGTAACAACAATACTTTACCCGAAAATATACATAAAAGAACTTGTCAAATTATATCTATTTAATTCAAGACACCTTACCTTGCTCACAACATTAAAATTCAAGAAAACCCATTTTAATAATGTCTATGGTATGATCTTTGCGTTTAGGCTAACCCATATTGCTTGGTCCTTCCTACAATGGGCTTATTATATATATATATCTTTTTTGGACTGAAAAAGATGAGCTAATTAATGCTTTCTAAGTCTTATTTGTTAAATACTTAGATTGGCCCAGTTGATTGGTTGTAAGAAACTGATCTATACCTAAATGGGCAATCCATTAGAGCTGAATGTTTTGGTTCCCACATATATATTTTTCCAATGTAACCCATAAAATTTATTTTTTTTACCAAAAAAACATTTTAACCCTGAGTTTTTATATGCATCTCTCTATTTTACAACACGAAACAAATTGTCCTTTTCTTCAAGAGTTTGAATTCACTGTCAGAAAATAATTTAAAATTTTAATATAACATCGCGCTTATGATTGACTCAAATATAAAACATTAAGGGTACAATTGACTCAAATGTGTAACATTGAAGGTATAATCTCACTAAAAAAAAATTTAGGAAGTATAATTGAAATTGACATCATACTTTGAGAGTACTAAAAATATTTTTGCCTATCATTATTTTATGTTTATCTTTGCAATGAGGTTTGAGTACATTTAAATTACTATAAATAACATTTCATTAATACTTTTTCCGGTTAAGTCATAGGTATCTCCCGCCTATCTGTATAACGGTATAAACAAAGACTAATTTCATTCGGACCACAGAGATGAAATGGTCAGAGCCCTCCCAACAATGTCGACTCTATGGATCAAACTTGGGTACTCTCCCTAGGATGTAGCTCGCTTAGCCGCTACATCAAACACTTGTTGATACTTGATAGTTCATTAATACTTTAAATTTTATGTTCATTAATACTTAATTATATGCAGTTAATTAATACTATTTTATGCGGTTCATTAAATTATATGATTCAGTTCCCTTTAGTGGTGGCTTCCTTTGCTCCAGATCTAGTCTTCTTTCAACTATCACTTATATGATGAAATTAGTGGCATCTACATCCGAGATGGTGATTCTTAGTCTGATAAACAGTAAGTATAATAGTAAACGACTTGTTGACAACATATTGTGTTGATTTTTCATCCTCAAGATATCTCCTTTATAGGATCAGTTTATTCGCTTATTTCGCCCTTAGTTCAACAAAATTTATGTGTTATGCTTTATTTGTTGTATCAGTTTTGGATTCTCTGATTGAATATAAGTGGTATTTGACTTTCATATAATATATATTTTACTTGTTTCTTATAAAAACAATTACTATAAATAGTAAGTGTAGAAAATTGTCCACAATTATGTATTTATGTGTAACAGGTTATGTCTAATTAAGATGACATTTTTTTTTTGCATGTTCTTTCTATATTCTAGGGACTAAATTGTACAAATATATTAGTGGTTTAACAAAATTTGAGGACCAATTTGTACAAATACACTCATGACTCATTAGACGTTCCATTTCAACACAATAATCTAAGGAGGCGTTTGGTACACGGACTGAAAAAATAGTCCTGGGATTATGAGCTCCGGACTAGAGTAATCCCGTGTTTGGTACGAGGATTGAAAAATTAGTCTCGGGAATATTGTATTCCCAGGAATATGATAATTTCCTAAAATAGTTATTTTCTAATCCCACCTTAGGGGGTGGGATTAGTCTAATCCCATGACATGGGATTATTTTTCCCATCCAAAATTACTTTATTACCCCTAATAAATTTCCTCTAATTAATTAATTCTTTCTCTACAAACCCCGGTCACTTTTCATTTTTGTCATTTTACAACTCTTTGTTGAGTGAGACTTTTTTAGACAATTTTATTATGTTGAGAATTATGGACATTGTGTTATGAAATAGTATTTTTCTCATGAATCTATTAATGTTATTTAAAAATTTTAATTATGATATAATTATTTCTTTATGATATAGTATTTTTCTCATGAATTTTTTTGAAGAATTTCTACATTTGATAAACTATTGGTTGGTTGAGAATAAAAAGTCAAGGGCATATTTGTAAAAGTATTAAACATTCCCAGGAATATCAAAGTTGAACCAAACATAAGATTGTAACATTCTTGGGAATATTGCAAAATAATCCTAGGATTATTTTAACTCATC
>QANZ01020985.1:4808-23487 GCA_003254925.1 Chamaecrista fasciculata | reverse complement strand
ATATATTTATATATATAAATAATTAAATATTCATAATTTTTAATGAAAAAATTAAAAATTACAATTTTTATTCATAATATATGTCATATCTATTATTATTTTCTCTTGCCTATCATGTTAAAGTTACAAAAAATTGATTTATATTTTAAAATTTATGGATATGTGTTGTGTCGGTGTCATACGAGTGTCGGACACTGACACGTGTCTGACACGGCGACACGCCTTCAAAATGAAGTGTCCATGCTTCCTAGTTAACTAATGTTCTCAATTTTTTACATGTTTAGAATGATGGCTTCAAGAGCAGAGAAAGAGCTGAAAATCTCAATAACGGATAAACAAATATGTAGCTCAATGTAAATTATAGAGCATACAATATTTAAGTATTGTATTTGATTTCAATTATATCATAGTCTAAATTATGATTTGGCTATTTATTAATATAAGAATTTTATATAATCTTTAATTTTAAATCAATTTAAATCTTACATACATATTACCGTGCCCGTTAGAGCACGAAAAGCCCCTAGTTTAAATTATATGCAGTTCATTAATACTATAAATAACAGTTAATTAATACTTTAAATTTTATGTTCATTAATACTTTAAATTATATGTAGTTAATTAATACTATTATATGCAGTTCATTAAATTATATCCCCTTTTTTTGTGGTGTTTCTATCTCTCTTGTATGGTGGTTTTCTTTTCTTTTGTTCACCTTTAGTGGTGGCTTCCTGTACTCCAGATCTAGTCTTCGTTCTACTATCACTTATATGATGAAATCAGTGGCATCTACATCCGAGATGGTGATTCTTAGTTTGATAAACAATAAATATAATGGTAAACGGCTTGTCGACAATACATTTTGTGTTGATTTTTCATCCTCAGGATATCTCCTTTATAGGATCAGTTTATTCACTTATTTCTTCCTTAGTTCAACAAAGTTTATGTGTTATGTTTTATTTGTTGTATCGGTTTTGGATTCTCTGATTGAATGTAAGTGTCGTTTGGCTTTCATATAACATATATTTTACTTGTTTCTTATAAAAAAAATTACTATAAATAGCAAGTGTAGAAAATTGTCCACAATTATGTATTAATGTGTAACAAGTTATGTCTAATTAAGATGGCATTGTTTTTTTTTTTTTTTGCATGTTCTTTCAAATATTCTAGGGACTAAATTGTACAAATATCTTAGTGATTTAACAAAATTTGAGGACCAATTTGTACAAATACACTCATGACTCATTAGACGTTCCATTACAACACAATAATCTAAAACCAAATAATACATCAAATTGAACTGAGTATAGAATTTAGGGGACCAATTTGTGAAACACACTAAGACAATTTCCATTGATCGTACATTTCACAATTCAAATTCACAAAACACTTCCACTTTCTGCAGTGCATCATCATTCTCTAATTCTTAGAATCAAACAACAACACACTTGGACACAACACAACAAAATAACTAAAATCCCATTTAAGTTATTTCATCATTCTCAATTGCCCTTCATGCATGACAATTTCCTTCGTAAAGTCTTTGCTAAATTTTCTCTTCACACTAGTTATGTCAATAAAGTCACCTTTTTTTTTTTAATTAAGCTATTATCATTGTCTACCCACTAGGAAAACAACAAGTAACATCCTTATTTTGCATTACCAAACAAAACTTGGTTCACAAATTTCAATAGTCTAAAAATTTATTTAATCATAATAGTTACAACTGTTGGAAAATCAAAGAACTCCTCAAAATTTCATTTCCTTAAGGATCTGCAAATCCTGATTACATATCCTTTATCATATATTTTATTTTGAGAATTCAAAAAAAAATTGTAATAAATATTTTTAATATTCTGGAAAGTTGTATATTCGAATTAATTATCATTTGGATGAATTATGATTGATGCTAATTGATTTAACTTGATTTGATCATTAAAGAAGCAAAATCATAATCAAATCCTCATATAAAAAGAAACAAAATCAGGATAGATTGTGCAAGTTTTAAATGAAGATCTTTGTGATTAATTCATGCGCTCTTGATTAGGAAATAAGTCATATGAGTTTATTAAGTGTTGATTACATGTTATCTTTGATTGGAATCAGTTTCCTAACTTTTAATTTGTGTTTATTACGATGATCTATATATGGAAACATTTCATGTCATCATGACAGTTTAATATTGAATCCTATTGGAGCCAAAACGCGAATTTGAAATATGTGGACAGCAAGAAAGACATTTATGAATTATAAACGTTGCAGCTGAATGAGCATTGAAGAAAATTGAAGAATCTTGATGACCTAGCCGTTGGAGCTTATGGAAATCATCATTTCCTTATGAAGCTCAACTTCAACGATGACTATATAAAGAGGAAGACTTCAAACGTTGAAGACTACTGATATACTGCTGAAACTGAGATTATAGAGCTGCTAGCAAGAGTATTCATAAAAGCTTAGTGCTTACTTATATGTGTTGTAATTCTTAGTGGAAAAGTCACTTAGTGTGAACTTACTCTTTGTGAGAAACCTTTCTCTTTGTGAGAGACACCACCTATTTCATCTATATTATATTGTCTGATTCGTTCGAAACCTTAGTGGTAGTAGGTTGTCTTCCTCGTTTGTTGTGAAACCCTAGTGGTGAGTCGTGTGTGGTTGCAAGATAAGAGGAGTTGTATAGGAACCTTGAGACTACCCGTGAGGATTTGTGGGGAATGTAAAAGGGAGATTGTAAAACCTTATTGGTGATCCTAATCTTAGGTTGATTCCATTGTAATTGGTCAGTTGCCTACAAGTATTAATATACAAATTCTCTTGCCCTTTCACTTGGGGAGTGGATGTAGCACAAGAGAGACTTTCATATCAAGGATTAAACTCTTGTGTGAACCACTATATATCGTGGTGTTTATCTCTCTATCCCTTAACTCTTTTATAATTCTGCATTTTATATTTTTGAATTAAGTGTTGAAAATGTTTTGATACAAAGTATTTGATAAAATTGTTGTTAAGGAGATAAAACTTTTTTCAAGGAAACGAACTGTTTTAGAGGAACTGAACTGTTTCTAAGGAAATGATTTGTTCACTGAAGGAACTGAACTATTTCGTAAAAGAACTGAAGTTTTTCTTTAAGGAATTAACTGTGCTTAATCTGTTTTGTTAAGGAACTAAATTTAACTTAAGGAACTCCTTAACAGTTTTCGAAAAAGTTTCAGATCCTATTCACCCCCCCTCTAGGACCTCCTTGTGCATTTTGCCTAACAACAACGTATATTAAAAATCATCATCTTCTACAATAAATTGCCTTTTGCAAATTTTGTAAATCTTAAGAATTGCCTTTCCTCGATGAATCACAACACTTTATCTATAAACATGAATCTTTCCATACCCAAGTGATCTTCTATTGCAGAAAAGAATGGATTATTGATTCCCTCCAACAACTCGTTTATATTTAAGAAAAATCAAAAGAAACACATGTCATCACTCAACTTTTGAATTTTTTTACACTGGCCCACGACTAATTCAACACACCTTAATGGTATGTTTGGATTGTGAATTAATGAGAAAGGAATGGAGGAACAAAAGTTTGAGACATCTTTTCATTGTTTGAAAAATTGATAATTGGAAGGAAAGAGAATAAGATATTAATTTTTAATTTCTCATTCTCTTTGTTCCTTCACAAATATCAAATACTACAAAATTGAGATATTTTGAAAGAAGAATTATTCCCTAAACAAAAAGGAAAATAAGAGATTAATCTCTCATTTTCTTCCCTCCCTCCCCTGCTAATTATCCAAACAACCCCCTAAAAGGTTGTGGGAAACACATTCTTGAAAATCAATCTACAAAGCTAACATTTTTATTCCTTGCGTGTTCTTCCCTCATGCGTTTTCTTTCTTCTTGCTGAAATCCTTATGAAACTAGAGGGACATGAATGGGAGAGGAGAGACTAGTTTTT
Source organism: Chamaecrista fasciculata (assembly GCA_003254925.1). Lineage (NCBI taxonomy): Eukaryota > Viridiplantae > Streptophyta > Magnoliopsida > Fabales > Fabaceae > Chamaecrista > Chamaecrista fasciculata. Next base: position 19,535 of record QANZ01020985.1, on the reverse strand, counting down.
TTATTCACATTTTTTCTTACTAACATCGCATTTTGCAATTCACTTATTAGGCATTTAATGTGTCATATATGACACTTTTTTTTTGGCCTGATATATAAGACACTTTACAATATAAGACACTTTACAATATGCTAACAGTGACTAGGGGCCGGAAGAAAAAAAGAAAGGGAAAAATGCAACAAGACTCCTTAAACTTTGGGTCATTTGGAAGTAGGTCCTTAAACTTTTAATTTTGAAAATTAAATTCTTAAACTTTAAAAGTTTAGGAATTAGATCCTTCCATACTTTTATTTACTAAAGATGTTAATTATTGTCATGTCATATTTAAATGTGTTATTTTTATTTTGCCATCACATTAATCCTAATAAAATTAATAATTTTTAAAGAATAAAATTAAAAAAGATAATTCATAACATAACATATTATTTAATCAATGTTAGACGCTAGAATGTTTAAAGTTCCAACATAACTAATGACTTAATTATGAATTCATTAACAACCTTGACACTCTTGATGTTAGACGCTAGAACAAGCACACCTACGTCCAAATAACAGACACTAGTTTCCTAAGTTGATGAGTGAATCATAAAAAGAAAAGAAAAAAAGTTTGCCTAGTTTTAAATGCAAATCGAAGTGTCATACCCTATCTAATACAAATATTAAACAAGTATGTAATTGCAAAATGATACAATTCTATTTTTCAACTATTAATACTTCGTAGCTACTTTTAAATATACTCTTGATCACATGAATTTTCAGAGACAAAATATATTATCATCTAAAAATCAAGTCCCTTAGATGACCCAGAACAACCACCACCAGAGGCGCCGTAGGAACTCCCAGATGAACCGTCGACCGGAGCTTGATTTAGACATTCTAAAGCCAAAAACCTCCGTTTTTGTAATTTTATCGAGAACGTTGTAGCTTCAAGAATCACAGGAACCTGCAACGTAAAATTCAGACAATTTGAAGTTTGTTTTGTGAAATGGAAAATGGGGCAGATGTAATTTTAAGTGCAAAAAAATTTCATTTCTCCAAAAAGTTCAGTGTTTTTGCTTTGTGAAATATCTATAAGAAAATACAATTACTTCTGCAATATCAAAAAGGACAAGACTTGGGTAATCTTTGATAAAATGATAAAAGCAAGATATAAAAGATCAATTCTTTTTAAAGAACCAATCATATTATTCTAAACTACAAATCAAGTAATTAACCTCATTATTTTCAATTAGAAAATTTATTAACAAATACCTACAAGCTATACTTGAGTTTTCTATCAAAAGTCAATACCTACGATGAATTAAATGAGTAAGGATGCTACTGCATAAACATTTGAAGCTAACACAACAACATGTGACTCATGCAGGAGAAGGACAAGAGTAATATGTCTAAACCATTAGAACCTAAGGCAAAAGCATATGGAATGCGCGCAATAGAAAAACTTGAGTGCATATGAAGTTGTGCATACGCACACAGACGCACAAGTGTAAACCAAACATACAATAAAACTTTACAAGTAAGCATAATGAAGCTTGAATAATTAACCTGTGTATTTAATCTTGCCACTTTCTGTATATTTAAAAGCCCAACCATGTCGTTGTAACCAGTAAGGAGTTTCGCGAGTTCCTTGTCCTCATCTGAAACATAATATAGCAATAACGTTTAACGTCACTAATAAGAAGCAGGGCTACAGATAATTCAAGCTCAGTCATGGGATCATCTTTAGATTTGAAATAATGAAATATTATGTTACTGATTACCACTCAGGAATCCTAAAAGCACTGCCCACTAGTAAATAACACAATATATAATGTCATAACTGACTGAGAACCTGGAATTGCCCTAACAGAAAGCAAAGTGTCTGCCATATGTTGCAATCTTTTTGAACAAGATGCAGAAAGAACTGACGGAGGAAAGGTAACAACAATGACAGCATTTGAAGACTGCACCATGCCTTTTAGAAACCGAATAAAGGAAAGCATCTGAGACTCCTGCAATAATGATTTGCAATATTGACAACATAATAGAAAATCATCAAATGAAGAGTTAAAACACAAAAGTGAAGCATTTTACAATAAAAGAGATCATAACATAGCAATTCACCTGGTTTGAATATTTACACTGTGGAGAACAGAACGATTGGATAGCAACACGGCAAGCAGTGGAAACATTGCTTTTGTTTCTGATTTATCTCACCATACCATATCAGTAAGTTCAAAATAGATAGAATGAGGTAAACATGTAAACAAGAATTTCATCAGAATTTCAGATATCAATAGCTAGAGCCTTCATTTTTATGAGTCGTATATAATGAATGTAAATTAAAAGTGTTCATACTTGTCTGAATAGACTGAGCTGGATAACCAAGGCGTACTCTGTCTTTAAGAGAGGGTATTTATACTAGGTGGAAGGTCTTTCTCTTAAGAGTTTACTAGGACATTATCTTAGGGATTAGAGGGACATAATCATAGGTATTTAGATTTAAATTTCCTAATATAGGATCTTCTCCTCATGTATATAATAATAATTTTCTCTTGTGATTAATATGAAGCAAATTCCCTTCCTATCTCTGGATCAATAGTCAGAAACTAACTGTAGAGGAAGGTAAAGAATCAACCAAACTGTTAGTTACAATCAACGTCAGTGCTTTCCCAACCATTCAGTCCACCTCAGCAGGCTGAATAATTGACATAAGCAGTGGTTCTAGCCAAAAATATATGGTCAAAAGTGACTTTTAAGGCCACTTATTTATTCTGTGCGCATTGGCAAAACTTCCAAACAAGATATTTCAGGTTATATACCAAATCTTTGCATCATTATTTTTGTTCCTACAGTCTCTTAGACATCTATCAATAAGACTTGCAAAACTTCCAAATACATTTCCTCTTATGATATTTTATTTCAATTTTGTAAAGGGATGAAGACTTAATGGATACAAAGACACTAGAGACTTGTCAACAAGGGCAGGAGCAGGACAGCTTAACTGAGATCAAGATATGATAACATTTATGCATAGTTAAATACATTTCTGACAATCAAACATATTAATATGCACTGAAATAGAATTGGTCTCCATCAACAATTAACACACCTTGAGAACTGAGCTAAAAAAGACGCACAACGGTCCTGAAGGGGAGCAAGGTTTGCCAAATCTTGAATGCTGACACAATCTATGTGTGTGCCACTTACTAATTGCCTTTCCAGAGGCTTTCGCAAGTCAAAGTCATTGCAAAAATCATTCTTGGCACCTGCACTATAAGTCTCAAAGTGTGAAGCCTTTAATACTAGGAAGTATTACATATCTTGTCAATACCCCCCCAACCAACCTCATTTTCTTCTTGTACTTACAATAACAGTAGATGCACTTATATGTTTTGCACACATTGCTAGACAGATTAAATAAAATGCAAATTACTTTCTTATACATGTGGAAAATTTATGACAACTGATAATACTTCATTTTTAACAACTTTATCATGCTAATAAAGAAACTAAAAGAAAAAACCAAGATTTTCTGCGCAATTCTACAAAGCATAATCCCATTGTAAGAAAATATGACAACGGTTAAACTGATTTCTTTTTTACTAAGAGAATAATTATATTTTAGAAGAAGCTCCCAACAGACAAGTTTCCGATACACAGTTTAAGTAAACAAAATCATCCATTGTCATAAAAGATACTCATCTGTTTAGTTGAAGGCTTGAAGCATACAAAATTAATATCACACTGGAGATAACATTACCGCATTATTAAAGAACAAATAAAAGGCAAAAGTCATAGTCAAGCTTACCATTATTAGAGTTAATATTTAGCTGGGGTTCACCAAAGTACTTCTTGTACTGCCAAGCAATTCTCAGATCCTTATCCTGCAGCTACAGACATAATATAAAAACCTTAGTACCATAAAAAAATTAAAAATGATAAATATATAACAGAATGAAATGTAGATATGGTACATGATTAGGATCATGATCTCGAGATTTATCATCTTTAAATGTCCCTGGGCTAGGCAAAGTTCCCAGAAATCCTCTTGGGTCCCTAGATGGACCTGCATACAAGAGAGGTTGCTCATGAACAAGCCCCTGGGACATAAAATTTCGTAATAATAGCATATGATGAGGTGCTTCTGAATCTTCCATCACCATCACAAGGCTACCCAGAGAAAAGCCACCACCTAAAATCCCTACCAACCAAAAGAACTTCCATGAGAAGGGACTACAAGTCAATCGAAGCATATAACTCATTCATGACTAATTTGAGGAAAAAGGAAAACAGAGAAAATTACTGTCCAGATCCGGAATCCCAGATGATACAAAAGTTGTCCCATTGGGACCATGCTTAAGTCCAGGATTTTGAGAAGATGTTACATTAGACACATTGCGAGAAAAGCTACTAACTCGTGTCTTGGCTGCAGCCATCACTGCATCAATAGTCTATGACACTCAGATGGAGCAAACAAGTTGATTCAGCCCTGCCCAACACAATAATAATCTTATAAAACACATGAAGATGAAAGTCAAAATTTGCAAGATGTGACAAAGCAAACCAATAAACTAGTAAAAGTAAGAGAAAGAGGGATGCAATCTTCAGCCAAAAATGGAAAAGGGAATAGGTAACAAACAGGTCACAGGCATTGGAGAAGATGTTACATTAAAAAGAAAGAAATTACCATAAAAAAATAGCAAGAGTTAGCCTAAACTAACAAAAAACAACTAATAAAATGGTTTCATGAAAATACCGACTGAAAGTGAAATCTATTTTATTCAGATGGAAGGAAAGTTTAAATAAATTAGAGGAAATTCAAATGGTGACTTTGCCAAAAGCTTCCTCCTATAAAATAAGAAACCACACAGTAATAACTCAGCAATATCAGCCCCACCATCAACTGCCAATAACATCAATATTTAACATCACATAATCATCAATTCATAAATAGGAAAAGTTTCAATGCAAACCAAGAGTCAACAGAACTAATCTTTATCACATATAAAGCACATAGTCAGTATTTAAATTCTGCCTCGACTCAAGCATGGGGAGCATCGTTCGGGGAGCACACATATCACAAAGGTGAACAGTGTTGTAGCTTGGGGTGGCCTCCGGTGGCACAATTCCAACAATCTGAGGCGGCAGAGGGCGGAGGATGGATAGTGGATGATAAGTGGTGGCTGGAGTGGTAGTCCCATTTTTTAGGTCGAGCAACTATTCTAGTGGCCAAGAAGTAATGTGTCCTGTAGGAGAACAGCGATGGTGAGAGTTAGAAAATTAGGCATAGGGTCTGAAAGTCTGATTTCATAATTTCAGAAAATTTGTAAAATTCTGATTTTTGAAAAAGTGGAATATTCTCTGAAAATTATGAATTTTTACAATTAAGTCCCTAAAATTGCGTTTTTTTTGAATTGGAATTTTCTTACACAAGTTTTATTGTTAGACTCCTTTCAACGAGTAAAGTAGGTTCAAGATATGAAATCTTTTTAAAAAAATTCTATAATTATCAGTTATTACTTCTTACTCGAAGGTGTCCTATGACCGGACCAGAGTAAAACAAATAAAATTTCTAACCAAGATTGCTTTCAAATTTTTACCACAAGCTCAAAAAAACATGTAGATTTCAAATATGACATTTAAAATTCTACAATATCATTTTTTCTATTTTCTAAAAATTATAAACTAAACCTCTAATATTGGCTTAAAACTAACCTAAAAATTTATTTAAAATCTAAAAACCACTAATGCTATTTCTAAACCCCCTAAATTCTAAAACTCTAGATCTCACAAAAATAGACTTGTTAATAAGAAATCAAGCAATAACCTATGTGTTACAGCATAATGAATTAAATGAGAGCAAGCAAATTAGAGGAATTGATTGGGAAGGAAGCCAAATAGAATGCAAAATTTGATCCAATTCGATGAAAAGGGAAATAGATGGAACAATTTGTAATACTATGAATTGGATCGAATAGAAACCTAGAAACAGAAACAATGGGAAAATTAAAGATACAGAGACGAGAAGAGTATGGCTGAAAACTAATAACAATTATTCAATAAAAAGTAAAACCATAATACCACTTTATATCTTCCTCAGTCCTCAGGACACCATCCAAACTCACACTGGATAGATAAACAAAACAATGCCCGGAAAAAAAAAAAAAAAAAAATTGTCCTAGCACATGAGTAAAACTTCTGGAAATTGAGGATAAACAGTAAATAAACACAGTTACCCCAGTGGCCAGCCAAATGCATCAATAATATTTACCCGTTATGCAAAACCAGGAAACTATCATAAATCAACATAAACTGAAGAATAAATACAAAATGAAGAAAAAAAACGAATAATATACACAGAAGAACAAAACCATACTCCATAATCAAAACTTGATCAACAAATATTCTGAGAGCCATACCAGGAAAAAGAAAAATGCACGGGTATTATTCTCATTGACTCCATAATGTTGACATAGAAAAAGTCAGGAAACAGGAACAAAGACAGTACGATGAAGTGGAGACACCACTGACCACTGACAGATGAATTTGACAGCAACAACAGGTAGTGGGAGAGCTCGACGACGATGGAAGTGACAGACTGTGAAGGGCCCCAAAAGGAGAAAGGAACATCAGAAATGTGAAGGAGGCTAGCGCAGAACGAATGTGTTTCAGTGTTTGTACATGTCCAAGATTTCTTTGTTTTGGAAAAGCCTCTAGCCCTCTTCTACGTTAATGCCAAAAAAAAACTTAACTTACCCAAACAAGTCATAAATATTATTATGAAGATCAGATTTTGTTCGAACAATTTTTTTAAATGTTTATATAAATGCAATTTTCAAAAGAAAAAAAATAAGACAAAATAAACGAGTAAAGAAGGATTTTAGTTCTCTATAGAGTTGATGTTGTGACAGTTATGTTCTGAGGGTGGTCAAACTAATGGAGTGAGCCATGTAGATAAGAGAACTCCAAGCAATTGTCTTGGAGGCAATTTGAGGTAACTCTATCACTTGTCTATTAAGTCTCCTAGAGGGAAGTAGTACAAGGATTTGTATAGTTGTCACGACCCCTTCTTGGGAAGCTGTGATCAGCACGGATGTAGGCTTAACCCACGACGTAAGCCTACTCATATACTTTCCATAGCACAAAGAAACTTCAACGCATATATCATAATAATACCTCAAATTAAAATTTTATGACAATATGCATAACAATACTATTCATAAACTAGAACATCCAACTACGGTTTTGTCAAACTTTCCAAAATAGTGTCAACATAAAACATAAGCTTTGTAGATAAACGGAATTCCTCAAGACCCCTCTCTAAGTACTAGTGGAGCAAACTAGAGGATTACACAACAATTTCACTAAAACTTAACTACCCACATGAACAAAATGTGGGCCTTAACTTAGCTTCCTCCTCGAGCTGAAGTAGATGTCTAACCTGTACCTATATTTGAAACTAAGAGTCATAACTCAGCGAGTGACTAGCTCATTCCGTTGTGGTGCAAGACGCCACCACATGGGGAGAGATAGCCATACATGTCAATAATCTCAAGTAATAAAAATTTCAACAATAACAATTTATCCTATTTAAAACGACAAGTAAAATAAAACACCTAATATAACACATTCTCCAATGCAACCAAAAATAGCAATAAGAATAAACTGTGTCAATTTATAAATGAATCCGTTTCAACCCGACACCGAGGAGTAATCAATAAATCCGTCTCAAGTCGACACTGAGGAGTAATCAATAACCCCGTTTCAACCCATCACAGAGAAGCATGCGCAAACACAATCAAATACACATCAATAATTATCATATCCAGTAGTACTTTTTCAGAGTGTATAAACTCACACTCTAGAACATTCAAACTTTTTAATTCTTGTCAAGCATCAACACAAGAATTAATTCATCACATTTTCATAAAACAATCATCAATCAAACCTTCATAAGGACAAAAATGAGACGCCACTCACCTCTAGATGATTTCACCTTTCTATCTCAGGTCGATAATGGGTGCAGGGAAATCTAGAACATAATAACAATTAAAGTTCCCGTCAACATTACAACCCAAGAATTAAAACCCGGTGACCCAAAAGTCTAACCCTTCACAATACAATAAAATATCTAGAAAACTAGATTACTTAGGAACGCCTATTATCTGAAATTATCTTATTCTTACTTACCCTTATTATGGGCAATTTAATATTGAGTTCCACCTGTTAATGGCACTAGATTTCACAATTCACATCTTCCTAACTAAGTTTCTCTCCGTGAGGTGTTTCAAGCCCGTCATAAATTTTATATATAAATATATTTGGCACCATCCACTTAAAGTGACATCTAAAATACAATATCACAAGTTCAGTTCAGTCTTGTATCATATTGGCCTAGTACAGTGATTGTTGTTTCAAGTATTTTTTATATAAAAAAAAAATTTGCTGCATTTGCTGCATTCTAATTGCCGGCGGAAATTTGTAAAATGAAACCAAGTATACTTGAATGATACAAAGATCATCATATAAATCAACCAATAAGCTCTAAACCAACAAACTCAAGGCCCAACTAGATTTGAAGCAAGAGGGGAAAAGTGAGAAAGATTAAGCACAAACCCAGGGACCTTGTCAGAGAACCACGGCGGCGGACGGCCGACGGAGATTGTCTGTGGCGTTGGCGGCGGCGGCGGTGAACGGAGGAAAGATGTACAACGGCAACACGCAAGAACAGAACTTCGAACCCTGTGCGTGTGCGGCGTGTAGGTTTTTAAAGAGTAAACTCATTTGAAAATTTTCTAAAGATTTCCATTTCTAAAAGGAAACGAGAAAATGTCAGATTCACCCTCCAAAAGTTTAAAATTGCTTCGAAAAAGTCCTTGTGCACATGAGATTTTAGTAAGAGTTTTTCTAACAAAAGCTATACGGCAAAAGCACTAATTCCATCCCCAAACTTTATATGAATTGTCAATTTTGTCCCCAATCTTTTTTTGCAGTCAATTTTGCCCTTAATGTTTCATATTTTTGTCAATTTTATCTCTTATTATTACTTTAACCAAATATTAACAACAAAATCTACATGGGCGTAATGATATGTAACGTAAAATTAATAGAACAAGAAATTCAAATCCTAACTCACATTGAAAGACAAGATGCAGTCTGTCATTAATTTATTGAAAGAAGTTATACAAAAGATAAAATTGATCAAAATGTGTTCCAGGAACGGGTAGGTTCTTACTTGGAGGTCCAAAGCAACAATAAAGAAACATAGAAAACAACATATAAATATAATCAAAGTAAATAATAATAATAATAAAATCATATAAAAGAACAGTCTCTGGGAGGTTCTTGATAGGGGAAAAGTAAAGCACTTAGATTAAGCACGGGGTAAGACAAGAGAACTTAGAGCGAAAATAAATAGAAATATGTTCGTAAGAGCTCAAAGGGATATGAGAATTCTCTCTCTCGGTGTTTCAGACTAAAGAATGCTTAACCCAATCTCTGAGAAATGAGGGGGGTATTTATAGAGGTGATTGGTGACGGTTATGCTGAGAGATGGTGCTAAGCGTGAAGCTCAGGATGTGGGAAATGAAGAATGTGGGAACATGGTTCCGTAAGATGCGGAAAGTGGGCAATGAGAGAAGGTGGAGCATAAGATGCGAGAAAGTGGGAAGGTGGAGGTGAGGTAACTTTTAGCTCACGGGCTGATGAGCGAAGGTGATGTGGACATCTTGAGAGGTAACTGCCAACTCAATGGGTTGATGAGGGAAGGTGACCCGTGCATCTTGGTAGGCAAGGAAGGAGGGTCTGAGCTCAATGGAACATTACCTCATTTACTAAAGACAGTTCTTACTTTATTACTCAAAACGATCCTGACCAAGCACGAAGAAGCCTTTACTTCAATCCTACTAAGCCACACCCTATGATTGTTCCTAGGAAAGGAGGGAGGAAGCTTCTCCCTTCTTTCACAACATTCCCTAGCACGTGGCCTATATCAAGCCTACATAAGATGTCTGGCTCTTATACACTTTGACATCTCTCAGACGCTTTGAAGGCTTCCTCTTGGTTGTTTGCCTCTTAGATGTCTTGGGGTGGCTTCCTTCTCTTGAACGCCTTGCCTTTGGAGGCTTCCATCTCTTGGATGCCTTGGAGGCATCAAGCTCTTGGATGCCTTGGAGGCTATGTCTTGGAGGCTTCAAGCTCTTGGATGCCTTAGAGGCTTCGAGCTCTTGGATGTCTTGGAGGCTTCGAGCTCTTAGGCCCCTTTTATCCTCAAGCCTCCCTCTTGTTATGAAGGTATTCAATTAATTAATTATTTTATAATTAATTAATTATAAAAAATAAGAGCCATGTAGGAACAAAATGTTAAATAGTGGAGACAAAATTGACTAGAAAAATAAAATTGGGGACTTATGAATCAAGTTTTGGCCAAGGGTCATTACCTGGTTTAAGGGAAGATAGAAGAATCATATACATCTCGTGCAAGAGAATGAATCATAGGAGTAGGTCCCTACAATTCACTTCTCATGCTTAAATTAGTACCGATAATAAAAGTGAACACTTACAAGTAAGAATAGTAGCTGATAGAGATAGATTTTTCAAAGACAAATTGCATATTTGAAATTTACTCTGCGCAACGAAACTAACTATATAAATTCTTAAAGAAATTCTTTTTTCTAGAAATTTGAGTTATTAGGAACTGTTTTGAAAAGATTTGAATATTTCTGAGTATTTCTGCTATTTCAGCCCCTGAAACCCTGTCCAAGAAAAGCCATTTGTCCCACCCTAACTTCCAAGAATTACAAAATGACCCCCTAGCCATTTAAAACAGCTCACACGACTCCACACCCCCCATTTTCGGTCCTCCTTTTCTCCACTCCCTTCCTTCGTCCAAAACCATCCAGCACCGCCACCCACTGCCCTCGCTGGCGATCAGACTGTCGTCCATCGTGCACCGGCGGCTGTAGCAGTGGTGACCTCTCTACTTCCTTAGGTGAGTTTTCTCCATTTTCACTCATTTCGCCTCTCTTTCTTTACTTGCCTAAATTTCTGGTTTCCCTTTAGTTTTCTGCTTCTTGGGAATGATTTGTGGTGTAACTATCACTCTAGAATCTGACCATAGTTGATTGAAATCCATACCTCCATTGTTCTCGGTAGTTTTCTTCTCGTTTCCCTCCATTCTTGAAAATTTCTGCCATGAGCTCGTTTTTCTGCTGCCAAATAATAATTTGTCACATTCTTAACACTCTAAATCAATTGATTGATGCTTGGTTCCACATTTCATCAATTTAGGGACCCATTAGGTTGCAGGGCAAAACTTTAATTGGGGTTCTTATACCAAAATTCCTTGTTTTCTTAAAATTAATGGTTTGGATGAGTTCAATGGATAATTATAATGAGTTATAATGCATTGATTTGAATTTAAAATTAATATTTTGAAACTTCATTATGGTGTATGAAACTTTAAAGTTACATTTTGATCCCTATGACTATTTTGGTAGTTTTGGCAAACTAAATGGAATGTCTTGGTATTATGGAGAGGATTCGGGGTTATTTATCATTATTATTTTGTATAACTTGATTATGCAAGAGATTTATTAATAGTCTATTTTGTTTGATCATGTTGAGATGGTGGTTGCACTGATTTGGTGATACTTGAAATGACAGATTGGCAATGATGCATGTGACTGTTGAGATTATGGATGCCTGTTAATTATATATATTGTATGTTATCAGTGTTATGTTATGCTATGTGATATGGATTGATTTGTGAGTAGGCTTACGGCGTGTCTCCAAGGAGGGGGTCATGACAACTAAACTTAGTTTAACTGTTAAGCTAAGAAAATGTTAGAAACTAGAAAACCTAATAGATTGAAACTTTAGAAGCTATATTCAAAATCTAGATGTTTTTTTGAACTTGTGATAAAAATTTGGGAGCAAACATAATTAAAAATCTGATTCGAGTTTATTTTGGACCTGACATGTAACACTTTCGAATAACAAATAATAACTGATAGATTCAGAATTTTTTTATAATAAATTTCATACCTTGAACCTACTATTCGTAACGAATTTAACAATATTAATTTTGTTAAAAAACTCTTTTTCGAAAATTTCATGTGTACAAGGACTATTTTGAAGCAATTGAACTTTCTGTGGGGGTAAATAGGATATTTTCCCCTTCTCCTTTAGAAGAAGGAATTTGTTTTCCCCTACTACTAAAACCGCACGTTAGCCCTGGAAAAAGAAATTAATTTCTCCCCTAGGGGCTGTTTTTGCATTGCTCTTGCTCTCTCCCTCAGTCTGCTGTTGTAGCTGCCACTGAGACATGCTTCCACCACTGGAACGCTGGCCGCTACCGCCATCAAATAGGACAAACCTCGTCATCGGTGATAGACCACTCAGTCGTCTTACACGAAGGACTGAAACGAACCCTCACTTGCAGCCCCTTGTTTTGAGGATTGTGAGGGTTTCTCCTGTTAAAATAATTAGCAAGGAGGGTTTTGTGTCATTCGTGAATCGGTTGGAGATTTTGCTTCATGAACTCTAATCTACGATTTGAATAGATGATTCGGTTGAATTGTAGAGCTTTATGGTAAGTTTCGATTTTTTTTTTTTATAATGTTTATGCCATTTAATTTCCCATAAATTAAATGCAAAGAAATGATCACAGTGAATATTTGTTTGCTTTGGTATTTAGGGGCTTGGTGTTTACTGTTTTTGCGGTTTGAAATTTTATGTCAATCTGCATTTTTCTTTGGGGTGAGAGTTTTTTATGTCAACAAAGTGTCTAGGTTTAGAAAGTTTGACTGAAATCATAGGCCTCAGTTTTGGAACTCTGAAGAATGTGAGACTAGTATGTAAGAGTATGAAGAATTTTGCCAAATTGGAAATTGTGATTTGTGTCCAGTATTGTGGTCAAAGAGGGTTCCAATAATACACTATAATAAAATTCTTGGAAAGCATATATTTGTAGGGTGCATTTTTCTAAGTCAATTTGGATGGTATAAGTTAGCAACACCTTCTATGTTTTGAAATGTAATAAAGGAACACTTATCAATATTGGCAAGTGTCTTCAATGACTTTCATCAGCTGACTCACAGATTGACTGACATTTGAATGCAATGGGTGTCCAAATCGAAGTTAACTATTTCTAATAAATATTGACAATGTAACATAATCACAAACTGTGATGATTGATTGGATTTTTTTAAAAAAAAAATTGTGATTGTGTTTTAGATTTTTCCATACCAACCGTTGATAGGAAACAATAAGGTGTGATGATCTATCATGGTGAGTGACTTCTCATTTTTGTCTTGTTGAGGGTTTGGTTTATGGTTGTTTTATGACAACATTGTGAATTAACTCGTGTTAACACTTGGTGAGGATTAGAATGTTTGGATATTTTGGAATGTGATTCTATACACTGTAAATAGATTATTGACAATGGATTTTTGAGTACTTGAAAGGTACTACTGGATGTCATTTTTGTTTAATAGTGCATGCTCCCCTGTGATGGGTTGAAACAGATTATGGATTTGCTCCTCATACATGAGTGAAGACGGAATCGTGAATTACTCCCCAATGTTGGGTTGAGCGGATTTGTTGATTACTCCCGAAGGAGGGTTGAGACAGATGCATATATAAATTGGCATGGTTTATTGTTATTGTTGTTCGTAAATGATTGGTGACTATATTACATTGAGAGTTTTATTTTACTTATGGTTTTAAACATGATATATTGTTGTTGTTAAAATTGTTATTACTTGAGATTATTGGTACATGGCTATCTCTTCCCCATGTGGTGGCATCATGATCCTAAACAAGATCTATCATGAATGATTTTTGTACCTGTTATACCTAAAACGAAAATCATTCAAGGTTCCCATTAAGGTCAATAGTGGTTGAGCTTTTTAGTTTGTCGAAGCTATGTTTTTTCATGCCATAACTATCGGGAGATTGGAGCACCCCATGATTTTTATTATTGTACTTGGTTTAATGTTAACTTATGTTGCAATCTGTGTAAATTTGTTTGCTAAACCTATGGGTGCTGCCAATATAAAATCTTGTAGAGCAGTTGATTTACAAAGCACTTATGTGTGGCTCATGGATCTAAACCCCTTCTAACTCACAACTAACTTTTTTTTTTCTCTAAAAGTGTTACATTTAGATTATGTTTCAGGCTAGGTGGCGCAACAATGGAGGAGATAGCAACAAAACTCCTTTTGTTCTTCTTCTCCCAAAACCCTAAATCGACTTTCTCTCTCTAACTCTTAGGAGCAAAGTCGAATCTTCTCTCTCTACAAGGAGGAAGGCGAGTTTCTCTCTCTCTCAACAAGGAGGAAGATGAATGCTCATTCAATTAGGGTTTCACACTTGTGTGTTCTCAAAATAGGCGCCTAGCACCTTATATACACATGTATATAATTATTTTTAGAGCATTATTATAATTCCAAATTATAATAATATGGCTTTCATGAATTGAATTTCAAATTAAAATATTACCATAATATTTAATTTAAATTCAAATCATAATCTTAGAGAATCAATTTGGGAGATCAAATCTCCCCAAATGTTCAATAAGCATGGCGCCATCCTCCTCTAAATTCCTTTGGAATTTTATAAATCAAAAATCTTCCTAACTCTTAGGAAGTCATGATTCTCCAAAGATCCTGTTTTTGAGATCTCACCAAATCTTTTGAATTCAAATCTTTTGATATCTCTATCAAATCTTTTGAATTCAAATTC
>QANZ01020984.1:0-18786 GCA_003254925.1 Chamaecrista fasciculata | reverse complement strand
TAATTTAACATTTTATATATAAATATTTAAATTTAATTAATTATATTCATATATATTTTTTTAAAGAATCATATTTTAGTTATTTATATTTTATTTTATTTTTTTAAAAAAATTTAAAATGTAAATAAATAATAATTTCATTTAATTATATTAGTTGGCGGATAATGGATATCGGATACCCGATATATCCGATTTATAAAATAGGATATCCTATCCTATATCTATATTTTTTCGGATATTTCGGGTATCCGTCGGATACCGGATATCGGATAGGGTGCGGATACGGATATTAATTTATCGGATACGGATAGGGTACGGATATTAGATAGGATAAACGGATACGGATAGAGGCAAAACCACCGGATATCCATCCGTTGCCATCCCTAATTAAATCTATAGGAGGACAATATATAGAACAAAAGAAGGACGACAATTATAATTTCTATATATTTTATCTAAGATCTATCTTAAACCTGTTAGCCAAGGTGTGGCAATAATTGTCTCATGCATGGCGGAGGTCTAAGTGTAGAGTCAAGTCATAGTCGAACCATGGTGCTTGGGTGTGTGCTCTACTGTAGGTTAAGGAAATAATGTTGCGCCCTTGTTAACAGCTATAGTTTTTGGCCTAGTGGTAAGCGCTTGATTCTAACAATTGATATCAAAGCCAAGGTGAGGGGTTCGATTCCTAGCAAGACAATTGTTGAGGGGGAGATTGTTAGCCAAGATGTGACATCAATTGTCCCATAGCAGAGACCTAAGTGTGGGGTCAAGTCAATCATGGTATTTGGGCGTCTGGTCTACTGTGGGTTAAAGAAATAAAATTGCACATTTGCTAAACAGCTATAACTTTTGGTCTAGTAATAAGTTAAGTTTTTGATTCTAACAAAACCATATATAACGTTTCACAACTAGATATATGATTTATATATATGTTTATATTTGCAAGCCCATGTCGCCATACACATTTAAGTAATGTAATCTAATCTCACTTACCTTCTAGTTCTGTCCACAATCGTTATTTAACTAACCAACAAATGTTAGAACAAATTGAGGAATAAATACATATAACGACATTCTGCCCTAATGAACTATATAATAGAAGGATATAATCACCAACATAGTGACGAAATATAATTCATAAACAATATCCATCTAACCGCATAATTTAAATAGGTTTAGGTAGCCAATTAATGCAAAATAAATATATACAAATGTGTACGAGAGTGTGGATTCTCTTAAGTTAGGCAAATGATAATAGGGAGTTTGTCCGCTGACCCTCAAAGGATGCTGACTAGGATATTTGACTCGTACAAATAGGCCTTGCGTGGTAGGCCCCCTCGACAGTCATTAGGTAGGTCTCACGGCCAAGGTTGTGAAAAATGATTTTTTACATAAACACGGGAAATAAACTCGTAATGTAAACTTGTAACCCTAAAATCATAAGAGTTACATAGGTATCAAAACTTAAAGAATTTTTAATATTCTAAGGTACAAATACAATTATCTCCTTATCAATACTATTCACTCACTCACNTTCTCTATTTTATAATTAATCATTTTAAAATATGTGTTTAATATTTTTTTTCTATTATGATTAGTTATATATATAATTGACAAAAGTACTATTTGTACTTTCAAAGTATGTGGTCATTTTTAGTTGTACTTCTAAAGTTATTTTTGGGTCAAGTATATCTACAAAGTATAGGGTCAGGTTTAATTATACCCCTAAAATTTTTTTGAGTCAATTATACTCTCAATCTTTTTTTTTGTATCAATTATATTCTCACTTTTATTTTTTGTGTCCATTGTACCCTTAAATTAGAAGATATTTAGGGGTACAATTAGATATTTAGGGGTACAATTGACTCAAATGTGAAACATTTGTGGTATAGCTGAAACTGACCTTATATTTTGGAGATACAATTAATCTGAAAAACTTTAGAGGTATAAGTAACTGAAAATGACGACATACTTTGGGGATACTAAAAATACTTATAATTTTTGTCATATGTCAAACGTTTATCAAGAACTTTTTAACAAAAGGTATACAAAAAATTTACTTAACTTTTATGCTTTAAATTATTATGGGCTAGCAAAAGCACCATAATTTAAAATTAGTGGAAAAAAAATTCAAATCCTAACTCATAATAAAATATTTGATAGTTATTAAAAAAATTAATTAAATGATAAAATTAAACAAAATATAAAATTTTGAAGATAAAATCAACAATAAATAAATATTGAGAACAAAATTCAAAATTGATATAAAGTTTGTCTTTTACCAATTATTATTTGGGTCATTTTTTTTTAACTTTACTTTTTTGGTTTTCTTTAATCTACTAAAATTTGCATTATGCCTTTTTTTTGTTTGTTTTTTTATACTTGGTTTAATGAAGAATTTAACTAGTGTTTTAGCTTATTAATTTCTTTTTAGACAAAATTTTTTGGGCTCTTAATTTTTCTAAGTATCAATCCAATCTTTTGATATATGTGTATACTTTTATACTAAATATTTAAGTATATTTTGTTGTTACGTATTTGTGAATTTTATGAACAAAATGCACAAGTTATAAATTAGGGAGTTTAACGAGACAGAATAGAAGGAACGGGGAGTATTTCTTTATTGTCTGTTTTAACACCAACTGATATTCTTGTTTCTGTGATCAATTCTAGCATCGAGAAAAAAAATTTCATTTTTAACGGGAACTTAGAAATTCAAGGAAGTCAAGCGAGAACTTTCATATGTTGAAAACAAACTATAAAATAATAAATAAGATTTTTACAAATTTAATTTTTAAAATGATGAGAGAAGCGTGGTGTGTTAGGTTTTTGAGTTTTTCAATAAAAGTAATTATGTTTGAGAAGTGTTAACTTTTAAATATGATTTATTGAGTTTCTTTCACAATGAAGATTCTAACACGGATTTACCACATTATGTGAGACTTAAATCTTTCTGTTATTCTTAACTCTCGTTGATTGTGGTGTGAGGTTTAAGAAAATATTTTATATGTACTTTTGTCTTCTTTGTTTATTTTTTAATTTTTTTTTATTTTAAGTTTTTTTTTTCACAAGTATCCTCTTCTAGAAAATATTGTGTTTGAGGAACCGTCAGGTATTGAACGTAGACACCTCTCCGAGAAAAAAATTTGAAATTAAGTTCTCCACTCTATAGGAATCTAAATTCTTCTACTAGACTCGATCATATATTTGTTCCATAAGATTAAAGTTATGTTTATATTTGATTTTTAAATGAGTAAATTACATAAAATGTACATGTGGTTTAATCTGTTTGCACTTAGGTGTTGTGTGATTCAGAAAGTTATATTCTAATATCTTGTGGTTTGCATCGTTAGTAGTTAGGTATCTGTAATTTTGTTCCGTCAAATTTAACGACAAATGTAAAGTGTGGCTCACATGCAATTGACGTGACTTAATCTTAGCCATCGATTTCTACTTCATTTTAGTCATCGATTTTTATTACATCTTAGTCATTGGTTCTCTTACATCTTAGTTGTTGGTTTCTATTCCATTGTTAAATACTAATTTTGGTCCTTAAACTATGGGTTAAGTCTCATTTTAGTCATAAAAATATTTTTTGCTCTATTTTTGTCTTCAAACTTTCACATTTGTTTTATTTTGATCCCCAAAATGTGATTTCATCATGCTTTCACTATTATTCTTCAAGGATGACAACGAGTAGGGTACCTAATGTTTTTATTACTATCTGTATCCATATTTGTTTATCCTATCCAATATTTGTACCCTATATGTATTAAAAAAATTACTATACGTATACATACCCTATTTGAAATGATTCATCTTAACTGTTCAAGTTATAAATAACGGCAAAAACCATATGAAATCACATTTTGGGGACTAAAATAGAACAAATGTGAAAGTTTAAGGATCAAAACGGAACAAAAATAATTTTAATACCAAAATGAACTTACCCCATAATGTGAAGACTAATTAAAATTTGATTTTTTTTTTACTCAGCCACATAAGTGACACATGACATGTGTCGTTAAGTTTTAACAAAACAAAACCATGCAGTACTAGAATGCAAGTTTTTTAACCACACGACGCTTATATACAAACGTACAAAACCACATGTACATTTTCTATAATTTTCATTTTTAAATTAAGTTAAATTAAATGATAATAAATTTTATATGTTTTCACATTGATTATTATTGAATGATGTTGTTGATATATTAAAAAAGAAATGTTTAGTGGTGAACAAAACTCGGCCTGGTCTGGGCACTTCGAGCTGGGTCTAGTCTCGCTCTTATAAACTTGGCTCGGCTCGGAGTATACTCATTATTTATTTTATTATATATATTTATATATTTTTTTATATAAAATATTTTTTTATTGTAGAAAATATATATGTATTATTATTTTTGTTAATTGTATATTAAAAAAGTACATAAAATATATACCTAATTTCAATTAAATCAATAGCTTTTTAACAAATAAATCAAATTAAATGTTTTTAATAATAAAAAATCACTAAAGTGATTCAAAATTAATTTTTTGATCAATATATACAAGCTAAAAGTCATATAAAATAAAAAAATGGTTTGAGTAAATAAATAATTTTTTTTAAAAAAGAAAGTTTTGGCCAGATCAGGCATAACTGGACCCAATAGCCTGGCCCGGGCCAGGTCTTAGGTCTGGTCGAAATTCAGCCCAACTTTACCCGTGTGCACCCCTAGAAATACTACTAAAAGCTCCTAGGGTTCTACTGCTCTAACGTAACTCTATTTCTTTGTCTTTCTTCTCTCATATAGTTTTTATTTCTTTTAAGAAAAGTTTTTTAACTTTTGTTTTCTCATTCAACTTATCTAAACTCGACCCATGTCGTACATTTGACTATAGTGAGAGAGTCTCCTAACAAATGTAACTACATTCACAAGACCTATAACCTTATACCTTATTTATGCAATACCAAGCCATTTATTACTTGGAGATACTAATAATATGTTTGAAGTGTTTTTTTTGTTTGATTTTTGGTCTTCCAAGTATTTTAAAAGTTTCACTCGTTGATCGCAATAACTGAATGTGGTTATATCTCTCTCGTTTCAAGTTCAAATGCGATGAATTCTGAGCTACATGTAGCTTTTGAAGAGTCCTTTCATTGTTCACTTGAGGTCGTCACTCGTCTGTAAAAAATGTCAAGTNGGTCGGCCCGTATCAAATTTTTTTGACCGGGCCAACCCGAGCTGAATTTTTTCGACCATGCGCCGAGCCGAATTTTTTTAACCAAGCCGGCCCAAGCTGAATTTTTCGGGCCGGGTCGGCCCGAATTGAATTTTTTCGACCGTGCCAACCGGAGTTGAATTTTTTCGACCGGGCCGGCCCAAACTGAATTTTTTTATCGAGGCGGGCCTAGTCGAATTTTTTGGGTCGGATCGGACCGAACCGAATTTTTTCGACCGGGCTGGCCGAGCCGTATTTTTTTAACTGCGCAAGCCCGTGCCGTATTTTTTTGACCAGGCTGGCGAAGGCGAATTTTTCAGAAAAAACATAGTTTGAGAATCAAAAGAAACAAAGATTAGTTTGAGGACCAAAATAATCCGATAATTTGATGACCAAAACAGAACAAAAAATAACTTGAGGACCAAAATGAAACTAACCTCATAGTTTGGAGACCATAATGACAATTTAAGTTTAAAATTGTTACAAAAAAAAATAAATTTGGGCAATCCAAGGCCAAGCCCATGGGCTTGGGTATATACTTGGCCCATAATAATGGGTACAATTATATTTGGGCTTGGACCTAGTACAAGCCCATTTACATAAAAAGCCCATGGGCTTGAATTCCTATATTGTCACCATGAAGACGATATATAAGACGATATATATATGAATTCCTATAATATTTTTTTTTTCTAAATTGTCACCATGAAGAAATTGTTTATTACATATATATTATTTTTTAGGACTAGTCATAAAACATATTGATACATCACTATTTGGGCGTACGCCTAATAGGCCTTTGCTCCAGGCCTCTTCCTCTCCAAATTCTTCAGGGCGCAATTGAACCAATCAAATGCCCCTCCACGCATTTAGGGGCGGCCGTGATCCAACTGGGATTACGGCGCTCGCCCCCAGCCTGACACGCAATGACACACGATTGCCTTGCCCCGCAAATCTTAGTCTCCATCCTCGCTGGTGGAGATCGTGGGCCACAGATTTGGTCATACCCACGTTCTCTAGTCCGCTGGCGTCCGCCTTGTAACACGACACGCTACCACCCACGATTGCCTTACTCCGCAAATCTCAGTCTCCACCACTCTCGTTGGTGGAGATCGTGTCCGACTACGTAGTGCGCCCCGCGCGCTGGCCACCACTCTCACCATACTCTATAAATAGAGATCAACCCAGCAGGCAAAGGTTGGCTACTCTTTACTCACCAGAATTCTCTTGCTCTCATATCTCTCAAATACTAACTTGAGCGTCGGAGTATTCTTCGCAGTGACCCCCTGAGAAGTTCTTGTAGGTACTTGGACACCAAGCTCGCTCTTGCAGCCCACACTTGTGAACTAGGTAAGCCTGCCCTTTTTGTAGTTTATCATTGGCGCCGTGCGTGGGGAACTTACGCCGTGTGTTCATTACCACGTGATCCTCACCACTTTTTACATACGTGAGCCCTTGTGCTCATCCCTCTTGCTTTTTATCAAAAGCTAACTCACCAACGTTTAACTTGTGAACTAGGTGAATCACATCTTGCTATGGCCAATCTCGAGGACTCCCCCCACGATCACCTTCTGGAGGACGACCCCTTTGACTCCCAAGAGCATGCCCCGGGATCTCAGGAGGGCCACAGACACGAGGAACACAGAGAAGAGGGACCCTCTCGAGCTGCACCACCCGTGACTCAAACGAGCGCCACTGGCCAGACCTTCGAAGGTCAGGACATCATGTCCATTTTTCGAGGGATGATGAAAGACTAGACGAACACCCTTCGTCGTGAGTTTCAGAATCTCTCCATTCACAACACTCCCACAGGGACACCTCAAGGATCCAATCCTGCCCGTTGCAACACAACAGCGGGATCAGCTCAAAACACTCAGTCCACCGTGTGGGAAATCACGTGCATCGGAAGAAAAAATAAATAGTAAAAAAATTAAAAGTTTGCGCAAAACAATGATTTCCCTACGAGATCCACTAGTTGGATTTAATCAGGTGAAGGAAGAAGTATACCTCAATTCAATCGGTGTGTTTGACTAATGCGATTTCGAGAAGCCCGCTCCAAGTGTTCTTCGTCCGCCGGTAATCCACACGAACAGTTTGCTGACACCAAGGTGCTAGCCTTCAGTTCTTTTCTCCAAAAGAACTCGGGACTCCAATCTACGGTTCTTGGAGATCAAGAACGATTCTTGAACCAAGAAGATTGATCAAGAACAATTCTTGATCAATGTATAGGTGGCGCAAGAAAACCAAGATACTCTCTTGTTTTCTCTCTCAAAACCCTAGTGGTGGTTGCAAATCGAATTCTCTCTCTCTCTCTTGGAGAAAATCGATTTTCTCACTCTAGGTCTAGGGTTAGGCGACATTTTTCACTTTTCTCTCTCTTGTCTCACAAAAGAAGAATGCAAAATTTCACTAATGTGAACTACTAGTGTGAAAGTCGACTTCCACTTGAATATATATGGTTTGGGGAGTTTTGATAATTATAATTAGGGAATCCCTAAATTATAGGATTATCAAATTATAAAATTATGAGATTACAATAATATCACAATTTTAGGACTTGAATTCTTAATTAAAATATTACCTTAATATGTTAATTCGAATTCCAAATGCAATCTTTTGAGAATCAAATTGGAAAATCAAATCTTCCTTGATCCTCAAATCCATGCGCCATCCCCTTGCCATTATCTTGGAATTTTATAAATCAAAATAACATTCCTAATTCTTAGGAAGTTATAACCAACTTATTATCTTCCAATGATTTTGAATTAAAATATTACCCTAATATCTTTAATTCAAATTTTGAATCTCAAGATCAAATCTTGAATTTAAATTCATGACTTTAATTAATAAAAAATTTTCATTAATTAAAAGCCCTATATGAGGCGCCACCCTCATCCCTAATATTAGTGAATTTAATAAATCAATAATCTCCTAACTTTTAGGAACCTTATCCAATTTATTATTCCCTAATATTATAATTGTAAATAGATTAATCCCATTAACTATTTAACAATTAATATATTTAAACTTGTCCCAAAAATTTAAATATCATTCTTGTAGATATTATTTAAGACAAGACTTCATGTCCTAGACATTCAACTATGTCTTAAATTGTGTCACCGGAGTGACTCACGAATTAACCATAATTCGTGTCCCCTTAAGCGGTGTCTAGATCCTGCTCATGTGCGACCCAGAAGGCCTCACGCGAAGTTGGCAGCAAGCCATCTCTATGACTAACAAGTCGAGAGCGGACTCTAGCAAGCCATCACGACTACCCAAAACACTTGAGTTATCGTTTTTATCAAAACCGATTTAACCTTAGTACCACCTTGTCTTGATCCCGATTGTCACACGATATTTTGGTCATGGATAAGGCACGGGAAAGTCATCCTTAATCCAAACCATAACTTTCTCGATTTCTTGAGTTAGTCCCATTTCCCTGTGTGGCCACACATTCCTTGGACAGACTCATCGAGGGGCCCAGTTAAATATCTCTCATCTCTATGAGGGACAAAATCTCATCTTGGTCAACCACATTCCTCAGCACTGTAATCAACCAATCCCGTACCTAGCCTGTATGGCTACCCTGCTACATGCAACGTTGGACTAGGCCAAAGCTTGACAACTACAATTCCGGAATAGTCAAGACCTCAGGTCTAAGGCATCGTGACAGGTGTACAAGAGAGGCTAGCTAATGACTAAACCTATGAAGGACTCTCCGGGTCGGTCCAGCAACTTGTAACCCCTTACATAATTGGACCATGACTCTCGTAAAGCATCTAGTGCATGTATCCCCATACACCGAGGTCACGCTGGTCTTGGTTCATTCTCGCTCCCACGAGAACAATCGACCAGGGACAGATTTAGATTAATTATCATATAATTAATCAAGGACGCTATCATTGTAAACATGCTAATTATGATAACAACATAATTTATCTCTATAAATTAATCAATATGTTCAAAACATATACACAAAATGATTGGCCCTAGGGCACAATTTCCATCAAACTCCCACTTGCACTAGGTACAATCATTAATCAAACTGTTCCTACACTAGGAACATCCATTAATGTGTCTAATCTCTGTTGACATGACATGGCGTTCATGTAAGACCCGTGCTAGGAGGTTTCGTAAGAGGATTGACAACATTATCCTTGACTGCTACTTTACATATCTTGACATCACCCTCTCAAGGTGATAACGTCTGAGCATATATCACTGTTGGAACATCAGTGGGGATCCAGTCCCATTTGGTGTCTTTCCTATCTCCACAGGGTGACCACCAAGCATACTTCAGACACTAGTTTCACGGTCCGCGTCTCTATGCGACCAACTCTACGTTGTAGAATCAGCAATCGTGCTTTGCTTGGAACCTTTCCAACTCACGATGCCACCGTTCTGGAGAAAACACGTATCCAGACTACGATTTGAATTTATCTTGGTAGGTTTGAAAAATGGGCACCCGTGTAACCAATTACACATCAATTCCACCATAAACCAAGAATTCATCCTTAGTTCTTCTCATGTACTTAAGGATGTTTATGACAGCGGTCCAATGATCCTCATCAGGGTCTTGCTGGAACCAGCTCGTTATGCTCAGGGCAAACCATGATTCATCACTATGAATCACTTCTTGGAATCCCGCATACTGAACCCCTTTAGTATCTTATCCAAGTATGTACTTTGACTTAATCCAAGAAGCATACGAGATCTATCTCTATAGATCTTGATCCCTAGTTTATAGGCAGCTTCTTCTAAGTCCTTCATTGAGAATGATTTTCCCAACCAAGATTCACAATCTCCAAGGTAGGAATATCATTTCCAATGAGCAATATGTCATCGACATACAACACCAAGAACACAATTGTGCTCCCACTAACCTTCTTGTAAACACAAGGCTCGTCAGAGTTTTGTAAGAAGCCAAACTCTTTGACTACCTCATCAAAACGATGATTCCAACTCCGCGATGCTCGCTTCAATCCACAAATGGATTTCTGAAGCTTGCACACCTTTCCTAGTTCCTCTGGACATACAAACCCCTCAGGTTGTGTCACGTACACATCCTCGGGCAGCCTTCCATTAAGGAATGTTGTTTTGACATCCATTTGCCATATCTCATAGTCATAATATGCGGCTATGGCAAGCAGGATCCTAATGGAATCGGCCATTGCAACTGGGGAAAACGTTTCGTCATCCCATGACGTTGAGTAAACCCCTTTGCAACTAGCCTCGCCTTGAAGATATTGACGTTGCCATCCATGTCAGTTTTCTCCTTAAAAACCCACTTGCACCCTAGGGCTTTTACACCCTCAGGTGCATCAACTAAGGTCCATACCTTGTTATCATACATGGATTGCATCTCAGCCTTCATGGCTTCAACCCATTTCTTAGAGTTGGGACCCACGATAGCTTCTTGATAGGTGGTAGGCTCACCACGCTCCATGAGCAACACATCCTTGTTCTCAGTCATCAAAAATCCGTATCTTTGAGGTTGAGAACGTGTTCTATCAAACCTTTGTGGTCCTTGTGTCATTAGAGGAGCTTCCACAACTTCTTGTGGCTCTTCTCTAGTTTCCGTCTGCGCCTCTAGAGTGTCTTGTGGATCTTGAACTCCTTCAAGATCTATCTTACTCCCACTGTTTCTTTTGGAAACAAAATCCCTTTCTAAAAGGAATCCACTTCTAACTACAAACACTTTGTTGTCAGATGGGCAGTGGACATAATACCCCCTCGTTTCCTTGGGGTATCCCACAAATAAACACTTGAGGGTTTTGGGAGACAGTTTATCGTTAGGGTGTTGCTTAACATAAACTTCACATCCCCAAACCTTGAGGTTAGACAAATTGGGACTCTTCCCTTTCCATATCTCATATGGTGTCTTCTCAACTGCACTGGACGGAACACGGTTAAGTGTGAAGTAGCAGCTTCTAAAGCATACCCCCAAAAGGATGGCAGAAGATCAGCTTGACTCACCATAGATCGAACCATATCCAATAAAGTTCGATTCCTCCTCTCAAAAACACCATTCCACTGTGGGGTTTCAGAAGGAGTAAGTCGTGAGAGTATCCCTCAACTTCTAAGATGATTAATGAACTCTTGACCCAAATACTCGCCTCCTCGATCAGATCGAAGGACTTTGATTTTCTTGTCAAGTTGGTTCTCTACCTCACTTTGAAATCTCTTGAACATTTTAAAAGACTCTGACTTGTGCTTCATTAGGTAGACATAGTCAAACCTACTGAAGTCGTCAGTGAACGTAATGAAATATGAGTAACCACCTCTAGCTTGAGTACTCATGGGTCCACATACATCACTATGTATGATTCCCAATGAGTCACGCGCTTTCTCACTGTGTCCAGTGAAGGCGCTTTTGTCATTTTACCAAGTAAACAAGATTCGCAAGCATCACATGATTCAAAATCAAATGAGCTTAGAAGTCCATCTTTATGGAGCTTCTCTAGGCGTTTCTCGTTTATAGGGCCTAAACGACAATGCCAAAGGTATGTAGGATTAGATTCGCTAATCTTAATCCTTTTCGTATTAATGTTATAAATATTGTTATCGTGTTAACATTCTAATTTCAAGATGCAATGATTATCTTGCAAATCACCATAAGCAAATAAACATCATCTTTATAAATTGAACACCATTCTTTTCAGTTAACACATGCAAAACCTTCCTTATCAAATAAGAAAGAGAAACATTGTTTGAACTTAAAGAAGGTACATAATAACAATAAAATAAGCCCAGAGGGCAAAACAAGCTCGCATGTTCCTACAGCAATAGCAGCAACCCTTGCTCCATTGCCTACTCGTAGGTCCACCTCGCTTCTGTTTAGCTTTCTACTGTCTCTAAGACCCTTCACATCAAATGTGCGAACCACATGCTATATCTAATACCCAAGTGGTTTAAGTAGAAAAGAACATTCATAACAAAGATACCCAAAGTAGAGGCCTCAGCGCCTTTCTGCTGTTTCTTCAGATCTTCCATATACAGTTTGCAATTCCTCTTCCAGTGTCCTGGCTTTTGACAGAAAAAGCAAACTGCATCCTTTGTGGGCTTTTCCTTCTTGGCAGGTTGTGGGTTGGGCTTAGCCGCTGGCTTGGTCTCACCAGCCACGGCGGTTCCGTTCCTCTTTCCTTTGCCCTTCCCTTTCCCCTGGTTCTGGAACGTTTCCTTGAGATGTGTGACTATCTCAAAAGCCAACAATATTCCCGTGTTCAACTCTTGAACCATCGTGGCTAGCATAAGGCAAGCGACGTCCACAGAGTCATTGAAGTGCTTCTCACAAGCAGTTCTTTGAGCTCTTGGAGCGTCCTTGGCATGCTCTTCAGGGGAGGGATTCTTAGGACATAAAGCTTCCTTCGTTGGGTGAGAACAATTCTCAAATTATGAAACCAGTCAAGGAAGTTCGTCCCTTTTAACTTAGATTTCTAGGACATAAAGCTTCCTTCGTCGGGTGAGAACAATTCTCAAATTATAAAACCAGTCAAGGAAGTTTGTCCCAGACAACTTATCCTTCTCAAGGATAGATCGCAGTGGTAACGTTGAACTATTGTTTGCCATTGATTCTACAACTAAGATATGAAAAGTTAATTAGCAAAATATATCCACCATTTTAAAAACCCAGTAAAATTATTATTAGTGGCTAAGACCCATATTTCACCAAAGTTTACCGTCGCGGAGGGCGATCATGCACCCTTTGGTTATTTAGGTAGGTAACTCCTTACCAATCACATCTCATGTGACTCTTAGATCTTTATGGGACTGTATCACCATATGATACTTATTATGACATGTTTATCCCATCTAATGCTTTGAGGTCCAAATCCGATTTGATAACCCCATTAAGTCACACAATAAAACTTGTGAATGGCTAGGCTCAAAACAACGAGGCCGAACCCCAACCCCATATCATCAAGGCCCACTAAACACGTGTCACGGAGGGCGATCACCACATCTAGCAAACCAAGACTTCAACATGGCGTCGCATTGAATCTCCCATTCGCCCGTGTCTCCTCAAGGTCATGGTAGATACTGTCGCGGGGGGCGATCACCGCTCTACGATGAACAAGATTTTAACAAGGTGTTTTATTGATGGCATTAAAACTTAAGATTTTTAAAAGGGTTAATTTAAAAGTTCCGTTTTAGTTTAATTCTAAAACCAATTTTAAAATTAAACGAGTCGTGCCATGTGTTTATTTCCCCATGTATCTCATACATATAAACACATGCATGGATTTTGTATTTCATACAAGATCCTACACTCGTATCGTATACGTTGTAGTGTAAAATTAAATATAGCATGTTAAAACTCGCACCCCTAGGCATACATCTAGCGCATTGCATCTCATACAAATACTAAATGCATAAAACATACTGTGTTTAGATATGGCCCATCTACACTATAATCCTCTCAAGCCAATGAGAGAATTTTTCTAAAAGAAAAAAAAAATTACATCGGGAAAAACCTCAGTTACATTGAGGTATAAACAAAATGTAAAATTACAACAGAGTATAGGGAGACGACATGCAGGCCGTATTTACCAAAAACCCTATAGCCATATCCAACACCACATAACACATATGAACAATTCACATATTATCATATCAAACACGACATACAACAACACATACAAAAACAATTTTCAAAATGCGTTCAATTAGGGTTTGTGCAATTTTTAACATGCCTTCTTGAAAATTAGGCCTTGTATCAATAATTATAAAATTCAAGAATCACATTCAAGAATTTAAATTATTGACCAAAAAATTTTAAAATTCACAATTTTAATAAATTTCCAGCCATCCCAGAATATTATAATTAAAACACTTAAAATTATAATTATATAGGGATTTCGACTTAGGCCTTAAAATTTCAAGAAAAATTTCCAAATCAATCCAATTGATTTCCTATGTATCATATACATATAATTTGCACCTATTCCATAGATTGAGTTTTTAAAGAAAAACTTTTTGTGGATTTTCGCATATTCAACATACGATCGAAAGCGGTAAACAAACATCATACATCTCATGTACAATCACCAAAACCAGAACTAAATCCCAACACTAGCGTGGCTCTAATACCACCGTGGGTAGACCTGGTCATGGGCCCAAGTAGTACATGGACTACCCAAGCCCAAGCCTATAATTAATTACCCATCAAATAAAAATGAGATGTGGGCTTAAAAATGAGACCTACCCAATAACTACCCAAGCCCATTGACTGGTCCACTTAATACAAAGATACTACCCAACAAACTTAAGGTTTGTTAAAACTCGATATTACCTAAGCCAAATTTTTAAGACCGAGCCGAATTTTTTCGACCGGGGCGGGCCGAGTCGAATTTTTCCGACCGACCCGGCCCGAGCCAAATATTTCTGACCGGGGCGGGCTATGCCGAATTTTTTCAACCGAGCCGACCCGAGTCCAATTTTTTCGATCGGGCCGGCCCGAGCCAATTTTTTTGATCGGGCCGGCTTGGGCTGTATTTTTTCGACCGGGCTGGCCCGAGCTGAATTTTTCCAATCGAAACAGTCCGAGTCGAATTTTTTAGACCGGGTCGGCCCGAACCGAATTTTTTCGACCAAGTCGAGCCGACCCGAAGCTAATATTTTTGACCGAGCCAGCCTGAGCTGAATTTTTCTAACCGGGCCTGCTCGAGCCAAATTTTTTCGATTGGGCAAGCCCGAACTTAAATTTTTCGACAAGGCGGGCCTGAGCCGAATTTTTTCGACCGGGCTGGCTCAACCCGAATTTTTCTGTCCGGCCCGGCCCGAACTAAATTTTTTCGACCGAGGCAGGCCGAGCCGAATTTTTTCGACTCGGCCGGCTAGGGCTGGATTTTTCGGGCCAGGTCGGCCCGTATCAAATTTTTTTGACCGGGCCAACCCGAGCTGAATTTTTTCGACCATGCGCCGAGCCGAATTTTTTTAACCAAGCCGGCCCAAGCTGAATTTTTCGGGCCGGGTCGGCCCGAATTGAATTTTTTCGACCGTGCCAACCGGAGTTGAATTTTTTCGACCGGGCCGGCCCAAACTGAATTTTTTTATCGAGGCGGGCCTAGTCGAATTTTTTGGGTCGGATCGGACCGAACCGAATTTTTTCGACCGGGCTGGCCGAGCCGTATTTTTTTAACTGCGCAAGCCCGTGCCGTATTTTTTTGACCAGGCTGGCGAAGGCGAATTTTTCAGAAAAAACATAGTTTGAGAATCAAAAGAAACAAAGATTAGTTTGAGGACCAAAATAATCCGATAATTTGATGACCAAAACAGAACAAAAAATAACTTGAGGACCAAAATGAAACTAACCTCATAGTTTGGAGACCATAATGACAATTTAAGTTTAAAATTGTTACAAAAAAAAATAAATTTGGGCAATCCAAGGCCAAGCCCATGGGCTTGGGTATATACTTGGCCCATAATAATGGGTACAATTATATTTGGGCTTGGACCTAGTACAAGCCCATTTACATAAAAAGCCCATGGGCTTGAATTCCTATATTGTCACCATGAAGACGATATATAAGACGATATATATATGAATTCCTATAATATTTTTTTTTTCTAAATTGTCACCATGAAGAAATTGTTTATTACATATATATTATTTTTTAGGACTAGTCATAAAACATATTGATACATCACTATTTGGGCGTACGCCTAATAGGCCTTTGCTCCAGGCCTCTTCCTCTCCAAATTCTTCAGGGCGCAATTGAACCAATCAAATGCCCCTCCACGCATTTAGGGGCGGCCGTGATCCAACTGGGATTACGGCGCTCGCCCCCAGCCTGACACGCAATGACCCACGATTGCCTTGCCCCGCAAATCTTAGTCTCCATCCTCGCTGGTGGAGATCGTGGGCCACAGACTTGGTCATACCCACGTTCTCTAGTCCGCTGGCGTCCGCCTTGTAACACGACACGCTACCACGCACAATTGCCTTACTCCACAAATCTCAGTCTCCACCACTCTCGTTGGTGGAGACCGTGTCCGACTACGTAGTGCGCCCCGCGTGCTGGCCACCACTCTCACCATACTCTATAAATAGAGCTCAACCCAGCAGGCAAAGGTTGGCTACTCTTTACTCACCAGAATTCTCTTGCTCTCATATCTCTCAAATACTAACTTGAGCGTCAGAGTATTCTTCGCAGTGACCCCCTGAGAAGTTCTTGTAGGTACTTGAACACCAAGCTCGCTCTTGCAGCCCACACTTGTGAACTAGGTAAGCCTGCCCTTTTTGTAGTTTATCATTGGCGCCGTCCGTGGGGAACTTACGCCGTGCGTTCATTACCACGTGATCCTCACCACTTTTTACATACGTGAGCCCTTGTGCTCATCCCTCTTGCTTTTTATCAAAAGCTAACTAACCAACGTTTAACTTGTGAACTAGGTGAATCACATCTTTCTATGGCCAATCTCGAGGACTCCCCCCACGATCACCTTCTGGAGGACGACCCCTTTGACTCCCAAGAGCATGCCCCAGGATCTCAGGAGGGCCATAGACAGGAGGAAAACAGAGAAGAGGGACCCTCTCGAGCTGCACCACCCGTGACTCAAACGAGCGCCACTGGTCAGACCTTCGAAGGTCAGGACATCATGTCCATTTTTCGAGGGATGATGAAAGACTAGACGGACACCCTTCGTCGTGAGTTTCAGAATCTCTCCATTCACAACACTCCCACAGGGACACCTCAAGGATCCAATCCTGCCCGTCACAACACAACAGCGGGATCAGCTCAAAACACTCAGTCCACCGTGTGGGAAATCACGCGCATCGGAAGAAAAAATAAATAGTAAAAAAATTAAAAGTTTGCGCAAAACAATGATTTCCCTACGAGATCCACTAGTTGGATTTAAACAGGTGAAGGAAGAAGTATACCTCAATTCAATCGATGTGTTTGACTAATGCGATTCCGAGAAGCCCGCTCCAAGTGTTCTTCCTCCGCCGGTAATCCACACGAACAGTTTGCTGACACCAAGGTGCTAGCCTTAAGTTCTTTTCTCCAAAAGAACTCGGGACTCCAATCTACGGTTCTTGGAGATCAAGAACGATTCTTGAACCAAGAAGATTGATCAAGAACAATTCTTGATCAATGTATAGGTGGCGCAAGAAAACCAAGATACTCTCTTGTTTTCTCTCTCAAAACCCTAGTGGTGGTTGCAAATCGAATTCTCTCTCTCTCTCTCTTGGAGAAAATCGATTTTCTCACTATAGGTCTAGGGTTAGGCGACTTTTTTCACTTTTCTCTCTCTTGTCTCACAAAAGAAGAATGCAAAATTTCACTAATGTGAACTACTTGTGTGAAAGTCGACTTCCACTTGAATATATATGGTTTGGGGAGTTTTGATAATTATAATTAGGGAATCCCTAAATTATAGGATTATCAAATTATAAAATTATGAGATTACAATAATATCACAATTTTAGGACTTGAATTCTTAATTAAAATATTACCTTAATATCTTAATTCAAATTCAAAATGCAATCTTTTGAGAATCAAATTGGAAAATCAAATCTTCCTTGATCCTCAAATCCATGCGCCATCCCCTTGCCATTATCTTGGAATTTTATAAATCAAAATAACATTCCTAATTCTTGAAAGTTATAACCAACTTATTATCTTCCAATGATTTTGAATTAAAATATTACTCTAATATCTTTAATTCAAATTTTGAATCTCAAGATCAAATCTTGAATTTAAATTCATGACTTTAATTAATAAAACATTTTCATTAAATAAAAGCCCTATATGAGGCGCCACCCTCATCCCTAATATTAGTGAATTTAATAAATCAATAATCTCCTAACTTTTAGGAACCTTATCCAATTTTTTATTCCCTAATATTATAATTGTAAATAGATTAATTCCATTAACTATTTAACAATTAATATATTTAAACTTGTTCACAAATTTAAATATCATTCTTGTAGATATTATTAAGACAAGACTTCATGTCCTAAACATTCAACTATGTCTTAAATTGTGTCACCGGAGTGACTCACGAATTAACCCTAATTCGTGTCCCCTTAAGCGGTGTCTAGAACTTGCTCATGTGCGACCTAGCAGGCCTCACGCGAAGTTGGCAACAAGCCATCTCTATGACTCACAAGTCGAGAGCGGACTCTAGCAAGCCATCACGACTACCCAAAACACGCGAGTTATCGTTTTTATCAAAACCGATTTAACCTTAGTACCACCTTGTCTTGATCCCGATTGTCACACGATATTTTGGTCATGGATAAGGCACGGGAAAGTCATCCTTAATCCAAACCATAACTTTCTCGATTTCCTGAGTTAGTCCCATTTCCCTTTGTGGTTACACATTCCTTGGATAGACTCATCGAGGGGCCCAGTTAAATATCTCTCATCTCTATGAGGGACAAAATGATGGAGATTGTGCCCTAGGGCCAATCATTTTATTTATGTGTTATTTGAACATATGTAATTTTTGATTAATTTATAGAGATAAATTATGTTGTTATCATATTATTAGCGTGTTTACTATGATGGCGTCCTTGATTAATTATAAGATAAATTAATCTAAAACTGTCCCTGGTCGATCATTCACGTGGGAACG
>QANZ01020948.1:0-12739 GCA_003254925.1 Chamaecrista fasciculata | reverse complement strand
TGAGACGTTTTCAAAAGTTAGGGGACCAAAATTGCAACAAAAAAGTTAGGGGACCAAACTGAGACTTTTGCGAAAGTTAGGGGACCAAAATTGAAGCAAAAAAAGTTAGGGGACCAAATTGAAACCTTTGCGAAAGCTAGGGGACCAAAAGTGCACTTAAGCCAAAAAAATATATATTTTGTTGATGCTTTCCTTGGCTTATGTCTTGATATTTAAGGTTGTTTTGGAATGAGAACTTTGTGGAAAAGACTCTTGGAGTATGAAATGAATATGATCAAGTATGACATGGAATTGTTAAGATTATTTTTGTGATGAAATTGTGGTTGGAAGTGGAAGGTAAAATTTAGTAATACTTGAGATTAATTAGTTTGAAAGGAGATTTGTATTAAATGAATTCATATGGGATTGTTTGTGTCATTGAAATTGAGTTTGGTAATATTTGTGATAAAATGTGTTATGAATTGTTATAATAGTATATATGGTAAATTGTTATGAAATGGACTAATTATGGCTTTGGAATTGAATGCCTTATTTGTGGATTATGTCATGATACCTGAGGGTGGAATCCCTCCCCTTTTATTCGCGATGAATATTGGGGTAACGGCTATGGTGGATTCCATAGTTGGCCTAAGGTGGATTCCTTAGGTGACAGACTTGTTGGATTGTGCGCACACTGGGAGACGTTCCGAAAAAGCCTAGGTCGAGACGACCAAACTGATTTGAGATCATGACATTGCTTGTGGATATTAATTGTGTAATTTGAGGTATCTTGAGTATGAAATTATTTGATGATAATGAGATAAATGAATATATGATATTCTTATTAAAAATGTTATTATTGTGCAAGTGGATTTGATGAAGTTTTATTGAAAATGAAATTTGTGACCAAGTCAATTTGTGATAATAAAGTAAATAGATATGTTATATTGTTTTGTTAATTATTGCGATTAGTATTATGTAATTTAACTTTTGGACTAGCAAGATTGTTTAGAATGTGAATGTTGTTTGAGGATTGATGGTAAGAGAGAGTTTAGTAACTCTACTGAGAATTTTATTCTCACCTCATTTCATATTTTTCAGCCTCAGTTGTGCAGGATCGAGCAGCCATAGAATCGGGTCAAGGAAGCAACCCGTCGCCTAAGGATTTACATCCTTCTACTTGATTTCTTTTAAATTAGTAGGTTTTAGTGTTTGTCGTATATATGTTTTGTCTGGACTGTTTGGGCCCTGCGAGGCTGGTTATGGGGCGGAGCCCCTGTATTATTTTGTATGTATACCCATGTTTGGGTTATTGTATATTCTGTATATATTCAGGGCTGTATCCGGATATTATTTACCTCTAGTTAATATACGTATGTTTTATTTTCTAGAGGTGTTACATGTTACCCAGCAGGCCTCATGTGAAATTGGCAGCAAGCCATCTCTATGACTCACAAGTCGAGAGCGGACTCTAGCAAGCCATCACGACTACCCAAAACACGTGAGTTATCGTTTTAACATCAACGACTTAACCTTAGTACCACCTTGTCATAATCCCTATTGTCACACGATATTTTGGTTATGGATAAGGCATGGGAAAGTCATCCTTGTGATCCAAACCATAACTTTCTCGATTCCTTGAGTTAGTCCCATTACTTTATGTGGCCACACATCCCTTCGACAAACTCATCGAGGGACCCAGTCAAATATCTCTCAACTTAATGAGGGACAAAATTTCTTATTGGTCAACCACATTCCTCAGCACAGCAAACAACTAAACCCGTAGCTAGCCTGTATGGCTACCCTGTTACGGGCAACGTTGGACTAGGCCAAAGTTCAGCATCTACAACGTCGGAATAAGGAAGACCTTAGGTCTAAGGGCATCGTGACAGGTGTACAGGAGAGACTAGCTAATGACTAAACCCATGCACGACTCTCCGGGTCGGTCCAGCAACTTGTAACCCATTACATAATTGCACCATGACTCTCGAGAAGCATCACATGCATGTATCTCTATACACCGAAGTCTTGTTGGTCTTAGTTCATTCACGTTCCCACGTGAATAATCGACCAGGGACAGTTTAGAATAATTATCACATAATTGATCAAGGATTGTTATCATAGTAAACATGCTAATAATATGATAACGACATAATTTATCATTCATAAATCAGTCAAACAATATGTTCATACATATAAAATGATTGGCCCTAGGGCACAATCTCCATCAATTAACTCATCATTACTCATTCATATGACCATTCCGAAGGTCAGGATGTTACAGGCAATATTTCATTCCTTTGGACATTCTACAAAGTTCTTTCTTTTCTATTTTTTTATAGAACAATTCCACAATATATATATATATATCTTTTCGTGGTGTTCCATCACCTTCTTTGAATGAATTGATCACTTAGAGTTTTTTATTTGCTTAATTTTAAAATGGAGGGAATTGATTAGTAAAATGAGAAAGATTATCATTTTCATCCCCAAACTTTACATCAACTTTTAATTTGTCTTCAATGTGAGTATTTGATTGATAATTTCTTTTTCTTTTTCTTAAGTAAAAAAGATAATATTTCATTGTTTTGAAATTTTCCTTATACAATTAAGATTAATATGAGTACCTGACCAATAATTCCACGTTCGATTTGATCTCATTTGCTTTTGGTACCAACTAGGTAGAAAAGGAAGTCATTAAGAGTAACTCATAATTATGAACTCGTCACAATCATACTTGAAACGAGAGAGATATGACCAACTGCGCCAATTTGATTGTGAAACGAGAGACCCATTTTCGGAACACAATTCCACCTTGATCGCTAATGGCCAACTAGGCAAAGAAAGGACTCATCAAAAGCAATATTTAGCTCAAGACGCACCAAATTTGATCTTGAAACGAGAAAGATATGGTCATATTCAGTTGTTGGAACCAATGAGTGAAACTTTTCGGAAACTTAGAGGACTAAAATAGCAAGAAAAAAAAAAGATAACTGAATGAATTGCAACCAATTCAAAAGATAAAGGACCAAAATTACACTTTGGCAAAAAATGAAAGAGTGTCGTTGTTTAGTTAAAATCATAGTTTATTCTAATCTCGTTGTCTAACTAAAACGTAGTTTGATTGGAAGCCGTTGCCAACCAAAAAAGAAAAAGATAAAGGAATTGCAACCAAATCAAAAGATAAATGACCATAATTGCACTCTGGCCAATTAAATGAAAGAGTGTCGTTGTTTAGTTAAAACCATAGTTTATTCTAATATCGTTATCTAACTAAAATCGTAGTTTGATTGAAGCCGTTGTCGTTGTCTTAATGTTATTCAACTATATATAAATGTGGTAACCATCAAGAAATTCAATAGTTCATATTCTTTGGAGATGAAGATGAAGAAGAAAAAGATGCATCATGGTTGAGGCTTGTACATAGATTATTTATTTTCTATCTCCATCAAATCAATGATGTACCAAAGGTATATATGTTATATAAATATATTTCAATGAGTTTTAAATTCATTTTGTATTAATATGCTATATATATATATCGGTACTCAAAATCAATCTAAATTATTCATACTAAACTAAACAAAATCTAACCATGCAAAGTGTGTTAATTTCAGTTACCAGATATGCTGAAGAAAGAACAAGCAAGTCTTACGTCTGGCTTCTGTTTGAAGAACCATTGGTGATTGGGAAACTATGGACTTGCGCCAGAAACTTGAATGAAATAGCTGAATGAGAAAAGGGGGGGGTCAATATCTTATTTTCGAAATAATATTGAGCATATTTTGATGAAGTTTCGGCGGCCTGTTTCCTACTCATCAAAAAATGAATAAGGAACAGATATTTACTTTAGCCAAAAGGAAAATAAATATGTTGTTGTAGCAGAAACAAGATAATAATAAATTCACAGAAAAGAAAAATTATGGGAATCTTTTTTTTTTCTTTTTGGACTAAACTATGCACCTTGCTCATTTTCCCCCATTCGTGATCTTGAATTTGTATTCTAATCATAAAATTTCCACTTTCATCCAGATTTTTAAATTCAGTTGTGTAATTGTAAATATATATATATATATATATCTTAACCATAGACATCGAAATTTACTCACCCCTGCTCCCAATACAAAAGGAATCAATTAAATAAGAAAAGAACCATGAAAGGGCAAGAGAACATGAGCATGAAAAACAATCTATCAGAACAAAAAAAGTAGAAATTGCCAAAAGATTAAATGTTAATTCCGAAAAGCTAACTAACACAAGAAGAATAAATGAAAGTGAAAGAGTAGTGGATCAGAGTTGATAAAAGAACTTAGATATATGTTTGCCCTTTGTAAACAATTCAAATTAAAATATTCTTGAAAAGATTGGTCTCCAATGTATATACTAAGAGGTATCTTGCCACTTACCTTGCCACGATCCCCTAGGTGGCGAGCTAGGTGGCGAGCTGCTAGAAAGATTTACAAAAATTCTATTCCACGCAATCTTTTTATATTTCACTTTTTAGCCTTTAAAATCTCTTTCTTCCTTGCATCTAAGTCGTTTTTTCTATGCGTTTAAGTCATTCAACTCCCATCACCACATATTCGGATCCATATCTCTTCTGGTACCTTTATTAACTCATCATTTCTCATTCATATGACCTTTC
The DNA here is from genome assembly GCA_003254925.1 of Chamaecrista fasciculata. NCBI lineage: Eukaryota > Viridiplantae > Streptophyta > Magnoliopsida > Fabales > Fabaceae > Chamaecrista > Chamaecrista fasciculata. Next base: position 8,115 of record QANZ01020948.1, on the reverse strand, counting down.
CGAAGATCGGGATGTTACGGGAAATATTTCATTCCTTTGGACATTCAACAAAGTTCTTTCTTTTCTATTTTTTTTATAGAACAATTTCACAATATTGATATATATACATATATATATATATATATCTTTTCATAGTGTTCCATCACCTTCTTTGAATGAATTCACTTAGAGTTTTTTATTTGCTTAATTTTAAAATGGAGGGAATTGATTAGTAAAATGAGAAAGAATATCATTTTCATCCCCAAACTTTACATTAACTTTTAATTTCGTCTTCAATGTTTTCTGCTTCGTCCCTAATATTTCACATTTTGGTTAATTTTATCCTTTGACTAACATATTTCAATAAATTAATGATAAACTTCATATTATTTTTCGATTTAAGTTATGATTTGAATTTCTTTTTCAATCTATTTTACATTAGATGTCATTAGCTACGAAGGATCTGTTGTTAATATTTAGTTAAAGTAGGAGGAGATAAAGGATAAAATTGAAAACAAAAAATTATTGAGGACGAAAATGATACTTTTTCCAATTATTAATTATTGACAAGCAATAACATGAGAGTGAATTAAACACAATTTTGTTTTGCTAAATATAATTGTGAATATGATTATATTTGTTGAAAGACTCGTCATAATTAGATATGCGATGTAAGTCAAGTCTAAATTAATCGAGACAAAGTTCCAAAGACCATACAAAAATAGTACTCGTGATTAATTTATAAAGTCTTTATTAATTGGTATAAGTTTATGGCCAAATATTAAATTATTCCCAACAATGAATATTTTTGTTTAACTTTTTTAACGATTATAATAGTTAAAAGTATTTTAAATAGTTGACCAATTTAAAATTTGTTGATAATTTGAAATTCACTCCATATTTTAGAATCAATGTGAGTATTTGATTGATAATTTCTTTTTCTTTTTCTTAAGTAAAAAAGATAATATTTCATTGTTTTGAAATTTGCCTTATACTATTAAGATTAATATGAATACTTGATCATTAATTCCATGTTCGATTTGATCTATTTTTGCTTTTGGTACCAACTAGGCAGAAAATGTTTTCATTAAGAGTAACCCATAATTATGAACTCGTCACAATCATACTTGAAACGAGAGAGATATGACCAACTTCGTCAATTTGACTATGAAACGAGAGACACAATTTCGGAGCTCAATTCCACCTTGATCACTAACGGCCAGCTAAACCAATAAATGACTCATCAAAAGCAATATTTAGCTCAAGACACACCGAATTCGAACTTGAAACGATAGAGAGATGGTCATATTCAGCTGTTGGAACCAATGAGTGAAACTTTTCGGAAACTTAGAGGACCAAAACAGCAAGAAAAAAAGATAAATGAATGAATTGCAACCAATTCAAAAGATAAAGGACCAAAATTACACTTTGGCAAAAAATGAAAGACTGTCGTTGTTTAGTTCAAATCATAGTTTATTCTAATCTCGTTGTCTAACTAAAATCGTGGTTTGATTGGAAGCCGTTGTCAACCAAAAAAAAAAAAGATAAAGGAATTCTAACAAATTCAAAAGATAAATAACCATAATTGCACTCTGGCCAATAAAATGAAACAGTGTCGTTGTTTAGTTAAAATCATAGTTTATTCTAATACAGTTATCTAACTAAAACCGTAGTTTGATTGAATCCGTTGTCGTTGTCTAAATGTTATTCAACTATATATAAATGTGGTAACCATCAAGAAATTCAATAGGTCATATTATTTGGAGATGAAGATGAAGAGGAAAAAGATGCATCATGCATGGTTGAGGCTTGTACATAGATTATTCATTTTCTATCTCCATCAAATCAATGATGTACCAAAATATAAGTGTTATATAAATATATTTCTGAGTTTTCAATTCATTTTGTATTAATATGCTATATATATCAGTACTCAAAATCAATCTAAATTATTCATACTAAACTAAACAAAATCTAACCATGCAAAGTGTGTTAATTTCAGTTACCAGATATGCTGAAGAAAGAACAAGCATGTCTTACGTCTAGCTTCTATTTGAAGAACGTGATTGGGAAGCTATGGACTTGTGCCATAAACTTTAATGAAATAGCCGAATGAAAAAAGGGGGTCAATATCTAATTTGTTCGAAATAATATTGAGCATATCTAATGAAATTTCGGCAGCCTGTTTCCTACTCTTCAAAAAATAAATAAGGAACAGACCTTTACTTTAGCCAAAAGGAAAATAAATATGTTGTTGTAGCAGAAACAAGATAATAATAAATTCACAGAAAAGAAAAAATATGGGAATCTTTTTTTTTTTTCTTTTTGGACTAAACTATGCACCTTGCTCATTTTCCCAAATTAATGACTCAAAGTGTGATACAATAGTTCAAACACAAGAAATCCAACCCAAACATACAACTACATAAGAGAATACATCAATGTTCAACAACAAATGTGAAACCCTAAGAGAAGGACTAAAAGTGTAGAAAAACTCCCTAAGATGATAAAATCGGTGCTCAAGCCTCATCCTCCTTCCTCTGAGCAAGCTTCCTAGACAGACATTGATGGAGAAACGTCGGAGACGAACCCTCCTCCTCCAATTTTGGTTATGGACAATGCTGGTAGTGAAAAGAGATGAAAGGGGAGTGTGGAGGCTAGGTTAGATGATGGGAAAAAAGTGTGTTTTGGGGACCAAATGAATAGAGTGTATATGTGGCTGATTAGGGTTGAAAATGGGCCTAAGTTTCGGGTCATAAAAGTTATGGATTGGAATGGGTCCAAAATTACAATTTAGTGTAGAATTCGGGAACTCGCCAGATGTCTCGCCGAATGCACATCTGGCGAGCTAACTGGCGAGATTTTAAGGTGCTTGCTAGAATTTTGCTCGCCGGATTCCCGCCAGATAAATTATCTAGCGAGACAACTGGCAAGGGTCTAAAAGTGAGGTTTCTTCACCGTTTCGATCCTGACTTGATTCTGCTTCGATCCCGGCCTTCATCCACTTCAATGCTTGGGTCTTTGGCTCCTAAAAACTTACAATTGCACTAAGATAAGCATGTAAAATCTCAAGATATAATTAAACACTTAAAACACGAGAGAATAACACTAAAAACACCTAATATAGGCTATAAAACATCATAAAACATATCCAAAGACCTCTAAATAACATGGTATAAACCGGCTTGATCAATAACAAAGTCCTATAGCTTCACAACTCGATAAAGATCAATACTAAAATAGCAAAATCTAACACAAGCCCAGCTGCCCAAAATCATGAAGCAAGTCTTAATTTAACTAAGTAACATAGACTTGAGGGAGGGCGATAAAAATACTAAAAAGCCCCAGATAAGAGAAATTAGATAACGTTCAAGAGTGAGAGAACCATGTTTATACTCATACACAAGTGCGACTCACTCTATCAGAAAAACTTGGATTGAGACCATCAAATTTCAACAGTTAGTAATACCCAATTTCTATCGCCCATTTTAAGACAAAACTTACGCTTTAAGGGCTAGAGTACAGGCTGTGTTAATAGGAAAAGAGTAACCCACAATATATATACAGTATATTCCATCCAAGTTTTATCAACTAGAGCCAAGCAATGCTCTGTGTGTGAGAAAGAGGTAGTTGACTGCTATAGCGTATGCCACTAAAAAGGTCTAAAATTATTGCTACAACAAGAAGTCATAGAGTCATAGACTCAAGAGAAATGGGTTTCTTAGTTGATGGGAATCAAGTTTGAAGTATGGTGGTCAATGTCTATGGTGTATGATGCCTTCTTTAATTTCACAAAATTGGATAGTTTGCAGATTCAGAAAAGGAAGTAAACCAGGATAAAATTTAGGGTAAATTACACTTTGATATCCTGTGGTTTGACTCTATTTCACTTTTGGTACCCTGTGGTTTGAAACTTGACACTTTGGTACCCTTTGGAGCTATTTTGTAATTTTAACCATAACAATTTTTGCAAAAATTATATATTGACCCCAAAAAAGTTTCAAAAAATTTCAAATAGGTCCTTGGATACATATTATCTAGGGACTAAAATGAAAACTTAAATGGGGTCAATATGTAATTTTTTAAAATTTGTTATGGTTGAAATTACAAAATAGCTCCAAAGGGTACCAAAGTGTTAATGGAGAATATTACAGGGTACCAAAGTGTCAAGTTTAAAACCACATGGTACCAAAGTGAAATAGGGTCAAACCACAGGGTACCAAAGTATAATTTACCCAAAAATTTAAATTGTAAGTAAAAATTTCAATCATACCAAACTAAATCCATCTCTGATAAAAATGTTGGTGCCCAGAAAATGGCTGGCACTGAACCGCCCGACCTTGTAAATTAAAAGGATGTCTACAATCTCCTTATTCATGAAAACAAATGAATGGAATGTTGTTCTTTATAATAAAACTTGAATTCAAAAAACAATTCAACTTCATCTTGGCCATTACTTCCAAGTTAGGTAAGTATAAAGATTATAATAAACAATATAATTTACTGCCTATGAGAGGAATATAATTATAAGAAGCATGATTGTAACAATGAAAGAATTATTACTCGTCAGTAACAAGACAAATTAACTATGAGGTTGAGAGTTTGATAATCATTAAAAAGGTGTAAAATCCCACAAGAAATAAAAGGATACATTGTATTGTATATGGTCAATTAAGTTGCATACCTGTTTGTAATGCTCAATCTAAACACCAAGAAAAATGAAAAAACGATGTTATGGATTCCACAAAAACAGAGTTAATAAAAATGACTTTCAATTTTGACAAACCTAAAACTTGACTAGTCCCTAGCTGGAATTTTGTAATGTTATGCTGGATTGAAAAATAAGAAGGTTCTAACAACATCAAGTAAAAACTCCACAGTTATAACAAAAAACTGAGTATATTTGTATGTCAACCATCTTTTGAAAAATTATCAAATAGGTGAAAAGTACTCTCTCTTGTATTTTGCCACATACAGTTCTTTTTAGATATAAAGAAAATTTTATTTTGAAGTATTGTTGGACACTACATATACATGTCTTATTGGAGTTTTCAAACCTAAGTATATCATTTCATAAAAGATTAGACATTTTTACTATACCAAATTCTCATTAGTTATCATTATATTGTACTACAAATTTTCATATCTAGAATTTTTATTAGAGTTTTGAATATCTCTCACTTTTATAAAGATTCTATGTTTTTAAGACCATCATTGTAACCTGAGAAACAACATTAGGATTAGAACAATAATAACAATATCATTAAATGAAATTTAATTCATTAAAAACAAAGATATGGAATAATAGTTATAATAGATTTATTTACATTAAGTTGTTTCCATCTTTTGCATTTGAACCCAAGACTTGTAGCGCCTCTTTCTCTTATATTTGGGGTACGTTGCAAGCCAGCCCTTTATCTTTTTCTTTTTGTTGTAGTTTTGGTCATTTAAGTTTCTCAAAAGTTTCACTTATTCGTCTGGACAACGAAATTTGACCATATCTCTCTCGTTTTAAGATCCAATGCAATGAATCCTATTTTATATATTGCTTTTGATGAGTTCTTTCTTTATCCAATTGGGGCTATGAACAAACAAGATCAAGGCTGTGAAAGTGGGCCACTTTTTTCGTAATCAAACGGAGCTACAAATTTGGTGCTACAAATTATTTTTAATGAGTCCTTTTCTGCCCAGTTGTATGAGATTAAATCAAGCCTGAAATTAGTTCTAGAACCAAAAAGAGAAAAACTATGAGAAACCACTTTCAGGTCTGATTTGATCTCATTTGCTGACAATCCCAACTAGGCAGAAAATTGACTCATCAAGAGTAACCCATAACTTCGAACTCATCACACTCGGATTTGAAACAAGAGAGATATGTCAAAACTTTGCTTGTTTGACTGTTAAACTAACAACCCACTTTCAGAGTTCAATTTGGCCTTGTTTACTAACGGTCCCAACTAGACAAATTAAAGAAAGGATTGATAAAAAGCACCATATAGCTTGAGACTCATTGTATTCAAACTTGAAACGAGAGAGAGATATGACCACATTGAGTTGTTGGGACCAATGAGTGAAACTGTCACGACCCAAAATCAAGGCACGTGACCGACACGAAATGCAAGAAGAATCTTACACTCCGTAAGCCTACAATTAAAAGAAATCACCTGCTAAACTAAAACTACATAAATGATATTGTCATCTACAATTTACAATAACAAATTTTACGAAAACGAACATCCTGCCTGTGGATTTATAGAGCAATGCTAGAATTAAACATTAGGACTGTCGAGTAAGATAAAAACTTATAAGGGGTTTGAAATTGATAAATAATATAAGGCTGACTATAATCATACTTTTAGAAGTCTCTGTATGACCATAATTTAGGAGGATTTGAGAAATCAACTTTTGTAGAAATTATATTTTAAACAAAATTAATCTAGTAGAGAATAATAGTTTCAAGGACACTAATTTAAAATAAAATCTCATTTGTTCAAAAGTAATAAAATTTACATAAAACAATGAGCAACAAAATGAAGATTTCCTTGATAACATCATCTTACAAGATAGGCAACAACACAATAGTAACTCAACCAATACCATTCACATAATCAAAGATCAAGAACTCGCCCGGTGTTAATAGCAACAGTATTCAAGTCACAAAATCATCAATATACAACTAAGTTATGTTTCGTTACAATAAACACAGCAAACATCATAACTTGGCTGGGCGTTACATATCTTCGTCCCCAACATTTGTATTAATATTTCCACTTCCCACCTGGGCGGTACGTATCGCCGTCCCCAGGGAGTTTCTCATTTACATAACCATCTTCATCTCTATTTCCTTATCCATTGGGCGTTACGTTTCGCCGTCCCCAGGGATTTCTCAATTCCATATCTATTTTCCTCCCCACTTGGGCGTTACGTATCGCAGTCCCCAAGGGGTTCTCATATCCATTTCGTTTCCAATATCCACCCAGGCGTTACGTATCGTCGTCCCCAGGGGTTTCTCGTGTCTTCTTTCTTTTTCGCTCACACAAACAAAAACACAATTACAATCACAAATACAAACATAAACACAAACACAAAAATAGACAAAATGACCACCACAATCACAATCACAATCACGATCTGTTGGAGATTGTGCCCTAGGGCCAATCATGTTATGTATATGTTTTGAACACATGTTTGATTAATTTATAGTTGATAAATTATGTCGTTATCATATTATTAGCATGTTTACTATGATAGCAATCCGTGATTAATTATATGATAATTAGTCTAAACAGTCCCTGGTCGCTCATTCAAGTGGGAACTTGAAATGAACAAAGACCAGCATGACCTCGGTGTATAGAGATACATGCACTAGATGCTTTATGAGAGTCATGGAGCAATTATGTAAGGGTTACAAGTTGCTAGACCGACCCGGAGAGTCCTGCATGGGTTTAGTCATAAGCTAGCCTCTCTTGTACACCTGTCACGATAGCCTTAGACCTGAGGTCTTGACTATTCCAGCGTTGTAGTTGTCGAACTTTGGCCTAGTCCAACGTTGCCCGTAGCAGGGTAGCCATACAGGCTAGGTACGAGTTTGGTTGATTGCCGTGCTGAGGGATGTGGTTGACCAAGAAGGAATTTTGTCCCTCATTAAGTTGAGAGATATTTAACTGGGCCCCTCGATGAGTCTGTCCAAGGAATGTGTGCGCACACAGGGAAATGGGACTAACTCTAGGAATCGAGAAAGTTATGGTTTGGATAATGGATGACTTTCCCGTGCCTAATCCATGACCAAAATATCGTGTGACAATAGGGATTATGACAAGGTGGTACTTAGGTTAAGTCGTTAACGTTAAAGCGATAACTCACGTGTTTTGGGTAGTCGTGATGGCTTGCTAGAGTCCACTCTCGACTTGTGAGTCATAGAGATGGCTTGCTGCCAACTTCACGTGAGGCCTGCTGGGTCACACATGAGCAGGATCAAGATGCCGTTTTTGGAACACGAATTAGGGTTAATTCGTGAGTCACTTTAGTGACACGATTTAAGACATAGTTGAATGTCTTAGGACATGAAATCTTGTCTTAAATAAATATCTAAGTTTATGGTATTTAAATTTGTTAGACAAGTTTAAATATATTAAT
>QANZ01020932.1:25534-50682 GCA_003254925.1 Chamaecrista fasciculata | reverse complement strand
GGGGGGGGGGGTGAATAGGATCTGAAAACTTTTTCACAAACTGTTAAGGAGTTGGATATATAAAATCGGTTCATTACTGAAAGTCACTTCCTTAACCAGAAGGTTTACTCAAAATCGATTCCTTTATATAAAAATCTTGGTTCCTTCACGAAAACGTTCAGTTCTTTAACACAGCGTTCAGTTCCTTCAGTGAACAAATCACTTTCTTAGAAACAGTTCACTTCCTCTAAAAACAATTCGATCGTTTCCTTAAAACAGTTTTGTCTCCTTAACAACACTTTTATCAAACACTTTGTAACAAAACCTTTTTCCAAAACTTAACTCAAGATATAAAATGCGGAATAATAAAGAGTCAAGGGATAGAGAGATTGACACCACGATTTATAGTGGTTCACATAGAGTATAAGCCTTGATATGGAAGTCTCTCTATGCTACATCCACTTCCCAAGCAAAAGGGCAAGGGAATTCGTATATTAATACTTTGTAGGCAACCGACCAATACAATGGAATCAACCTAAGATTAGGATCACTCCTAAGGTTTTACAATCTCCCTTTTACAGTCCCCAAAAATCTCACGGGTAGTCTCCAAGGTTCCCATACACTCCTCTTATCTTGCAACCACACACGGCTCACCACTAGGGTTTCACAACAAACGAGGAAGGCAACCTACTACCACTAAGGTTTCGAACGAATCAGACAATAGATGAAGTAGATAGTGTTTCTCACAAAGAGATAGGTTTTCTCACAAAGAGTAGGTTCACACTTAGTGATTCTCTCCACAAAGGATTTTCCCACTAAGGGTTACAACACATGTAATAGCACTAAGCTTTCTGAATTCTCTTGATAGCAGCTTGAATATCACAGTTTCAGTAGTCTTCAACGTATGAAGGGTTCTCCTTTTTATAGGCATCGTTGAGGTTGAGCTCCACAAGGAAGTAATTTGAATTCTTTGATTTCCAAATGCTCCAATGGCTAGGTCATCAAGAATCTTCAATTTTCATCAATGCTCATACAGCTCCAACGTTTAGAATTCATAAATATCATTCTTGCTATCCAATCTATTCGAATTTAAATTTTGGCTTCATCAGGATTCAGCATTAAACTGGTCAGGATCTGGCAATCAGGATTTGAATTGTTTCCACATATAGATCCTCGCAATAGACACAAAGTATAAGTTAGGAAATTAATTATAATTAAAGATATTATATGATCAGCACTTAATCAAGTCATATAGCGAGTTTCCTAATCAAAAGTGCATGAATTAATCACAAAGATCTTCATTTAAGAGCTTGCGCAATATTTCAAGATTTGTTTCCTTTTTCGTCAAGATATGATTATGATCTTGCTTCAATAATGATTAGATCAAGTTAAATCAATTAGCATCAATCATAATTCATCATATTAATAATTAATTCGAATATATAACTTTCCAGAGCATCAAAAATATTTATTACAAAATTTTTGTGAATTATCAAAATAAAATCAGCGATAAAGGATATGCAGATTCTCGCGGATCCTTAAGGAAATGAAATATCAACGAGTTCCTTGATTTCCCAACAATGACCCATTTATATTTTCTAAATGGGTCATGGGTGAGTTATGACCCATAAAATTAAGGGTTGACCCAACCCAACCATGAACTCATCTTAAAGTATTTATATTATTTAATTTTTAAACTAATTAATTAGAATATTTTTTAAATTATTCAAATTTAGGACTAAATAGTATTATTTTTTTAGATTTTGGATTGATTTTCAATTTTCACCTTTTTCATATTTCTAAAAATTACATTTTGACCCCAATTATTTTTAAAAAAATTCATTTTAGTCCTCAAATATCATGATCTAGGGACTTTTTTGTAAATTTTGAAAATATTTAGGGGCATTATGTAATTTTTGCAAAATTTTTCAAAATTCATCTTCCTTCCACTAAACTCAGTTTGGTGGGACTAAAGTGCATTTTTTTCCAAATTTAGGACTAATCTGTAATTTTATCTTTTTTCCAATATTTTTCAAAATTACAATTTTGGTCCAATTTACATGCTTATGGGGAGAATCATCAACTTTCAATTGGGATTTAACATTGTTATTATATGACTCATGCTTTAATTTCACTCACAACAATATACATAATTTACGACAGATAATTCATCCCCAAAATTCCTATAGCTAATGAACGTTGGTTTTACAAAAGTAGAGAAAAAGGAAGGTCAATGCTGCTGACTTGCAAAGTGTGGATAAGGGAATTCCATATTTTCCATTTGCAAATACTCCTTTTATGAATGGCCAATAACACACTATCAAATACCAAGCACACATCATTTCTCCTATTCCACTCCCAATATTTCCACTCTCGCTCTTGGATTCCAACCCCATCAATTTCGTACCTATTGCTATCACTGATACCATCATAATGGTGGTGCCTGGTATGAACATTGGCGACTCATTGAACGTGAATCTACTCGCATCTTCATCATTTCCAGAACTTGAAAACTGATCTTTCTCTGTTATTTCAAACACTGTCTCAGAGATTCCCATGAACTTGAGTATCACGCTCGAAACAGCCAAAGGCCAAGCAGTCATCGATATTATTCTTGACATCCTTTCGTTATTCCACCATGCTCTCATTGATTGTCCTGTCTCAAAGTACTCCACTATTGTCTGTATGTTGTAAGCCATAAAAACTCCAACATTCATCCATATGCCTTGCTCCTGCAATAAATTCATTATTTCATTATCTGATTAATTTATAAATATCTATATATGCATAAAGTACCAAGTATATATGGTGACCTTGGGGAAGAAAGTGGTGTTGGTGATGAGGCAATATAGAGGCAGAATGGCATAACATATTTCTGAGACACAACGAAAGCCCCAATTGATGAGCCATAAATACGCCACGCATTGTCTCCATTGTAGCTTTCCAAAAAGTGTGCATAAAATAGGACAATGTTTGCTGAAGGAGATTTCAATAAGCCCTATGGCCCATCTCTTTTGTTGGGTCAATGAAGCAGGCCCACCTTTTGGCGCGCTTCCTGTAAATGCCATCGGGTCGGGTGTACACATTTCGGATCTCCAACCTTTTGTATGGATTCTGAGACCAGTCAAAACATCTTCTGTGTTGGATCCATATATCCACCCTACCTCTTTACCCCACCCGGTGCCATATTCATATATGCAAGAAGCCACTTCCATGGCTTCCTCTTCAAACTTGGAAACGTTGTCGTTTGGGGAATATGTTTCTTGTTTCAAAGCACACGAAGCTGATTTCACTAACTTCTTTGAACTTCCAAATGTTGTAACCAATGCCTCCTCCGAGAAGTTTCCTACAAATTAAAATTGAAATCTCATTCTAGCTAGAAGTGATCTTAAATATTAAATTAAAAGAACAAAAAATTGTAAAATTTGAATAAATGATAATAATTAAGTACCATTTTGTGTGTGTTGTTGTGGAGAAAGACCATAAAGTACTTTCCTTCTGTGGAAGCAATTAGTTCCACCGTAGTAGGGTCCCTGGAGTCCTGCTATTCCACCTCCCATGTACTGCATGCACAAGATGAAGAAGTAACTAATTAAGGTTGTGTGGTAACATATTAAATATACACACACATTAATCTTATTTGATATGTGCGGAGAAAATAAATACGTTACGTACAGAGAACAAAACAATCATCTGGTTTCCAAAAGGGTCGTCTTTTAATCCGTCAAAGAATTGTTGAGGACATTGAACAAATGCAACTTCATTTTGGCCTTTGGAGTCCAACAAAACGCACATGGCGTGTATTAAAATATGAGGATTGTTGACAAGCATGTCGCAATCTACGTTCAAAGTGAATGGAGCATTGGTCATCAATCCCGATACCCTTGTCTGGATTATATTAATTGCAAAACCAATTTCATAATCAGCGTATTAACAATAAAGAAATCATTGTTAAATCATAAAGATCGATTAATACATACCAATACATTCATAGCACCGGCTTTGTAATGATGTGGATGCTTTTGCCGCTTCTCTCTTGAAATGTATATCAACTTTGGTAACCCATCCGGACCACCTTCCTTACTCTCCCATATAACCTATAATTGCCAAATTAATTATGAACATTTAATAAATAATATAAGTGTCTTACACACACCGAACCATGGAAAATTGCATGTAATATATTGCTATTGCCCCTACATCTACCTCTACTAGTCTACTACCGTTGCCACTATATATTGCATATTAATGCAATATTGCTATTGTCTATTATCTTTTCTATTACCATTATTGCCTCTTAGCTTCCTGATCTATGCACAAAGTCACAGACACCATTGTCATCGTTGCTGCCAATTTTTACACTAACACAAATATCTCTACCATGCAAGTTTTGCCGTTATCGATCATTCCTGAAAATATTATCAGTCACCATCTTAATATTAATATTATTTTCATCAACCATCACCAACTTTACTAATTTAGTTGGAATTATTTCTGTGAACAATTTTTAAAGTGCATTTTTGGTCCCATAACTTTTTCTTAGATCTCAATTTGGTCCTATAACTTTTTTTGTTACATTTTTTGTCTTATATCTTTTGTTCATATTGTAGATTTGGTCTTATGTTACATTTTTGGTTCCATATCTTTGGATCAAATTGCAGAATTAGTCTCATATCTTTGAGTCAAGTGTAGAATTAGTCTCATATCTTTGAGTCAGGTGGAAGTGAAACTTTTTGTAAAGATATAAGACTAATTTTGCAACCTAGCTAGAAGATATGAGACCAAAAGTAATATGGGACTAAATTTACAACCTAAGTAAAAGATATGACACCAAAAGTGCAACAAAAATGGTTATGAGACCAAATTGAGACCTAAGCAAAAGTTATGAGACCAAAAGTACATTTTGACATTTTTTTAATAAAAACGTATAAAATGTTTAGGTCAATTAAATAATTTTAATATTTTTTTTTCGTATTCTAATTCGGAAAACTAGTTTTAACTTCTTAAAATGTTGATTGAATTAATACCAAATATGGGCATGCACAATAGAAGCACATTTTAGGAATAATTTAATATTACTATAATAAGAAAACTAGGAAGGCCACGGACTGAGGTTGGAGAAGGTGATAAGGTAACGAACAAGTGATAAGGAGTAATAGATAGTAACCTTGTTTGTTCAAAAAAAAAAAATAGATAGTAACCTTGACTATGGGTGGATGATTTCTCTTCTCTGTATTGACGAAATCTTTAAATTCTGAATACGACTGATTGGGCCCATCTTGAATTCGAAGGCAAAGACCCTCGTACTCATTCTACAACACATACATCACAACACAAAGCGACAAAATTAAAATCTCTGGAGGACTAGCTTTTTCCTATATATATAAAATTCAAAATTAAATATTACACCCAGGTTCACAATATCTACTTGAATATAGCGAATTATATATTTTGAAATATCTAATATTTTGGGACTGAGGTGTTCGTTATATTACACCCAGGTTAAGAATAAAATTATAAAATTATAAAAAAAAATAGTTAAATTTGATATTTCAAAATTAATTCGCTATATTACACCTCAGTCAAATTTTTGTTATTCTAATTCAAAATTATAATTTTATTCTTAACCATTCTCTTGTAATAATAATAATTCTTTAAAAATAAAAGAAAACGCCAAAGTATAAATTTGATATTGTATCTTTTGTTCAATTTTTAATTTGATCCCAAATATTTTTTTGTTGCACTTTTAATCCTATATCTTTAGATTAATTGTAGAACTTGTCTTATATCTTTGAGTCAAGTTTTGAAGTGGTCTCACATCTTTATAAAAAAATTGGTTGATCTTTTTGCAAAGATATGAGACTAATTATGCAACTTGACTAAAAGATATGAAACCAAAATTGAGACCTTTTGCAAAGATATAAAACCAAAACTACAACAAAAAAATATATGAGATCAAATTAGGAGCTGAGCAAAAAATAAGTGACCAAACTTACAATTTAACAAAAAAAAAAAGAGTAATATAGTCTTTTTATTTTATATATTTTTTAAATCGAAGGTAAACTAATCATTTTAATCCACCAAAATAAAATAGATATTGTGAAACTGTGAAGAATATCTAAATTACCTTCATCCTTAGCCATTCTTGTTTGAACTCTGGCGACCCGTCTCCAACAACAGGTTTTTTCTCGCATTCGCTGAAGTATCTGAAAGGAGACCTGAGTTGGACCTTGTATTTTTTACAGAATGGTACCCAAAGTTTAGCGAAATTACTGGCTTCCACAAGAGCATAAAAAGTTAGTGCGGAACAGCCATCATCAGAGACATAGCAAGCGAGTTTGTGAGGAGGGTAATCAACTGCTAACAAAGACAACACAGTGTTGACTGTGAGGATGGGTGGTTCAGCAACTGGGTCTGCCGTTGTCACAAACATATCCACTGCAGGAAGCTCCTCTGCACTCATCCTAAATGCAATATACATGATATGAATTGTTCTCTAATAACAATTATAGAATCAATACTTTTTAATTATTTTGTTTATACAAGTTAGTCCCTAAATTAAATTGTATAATTAGACTTTTAGAGAATAAATTGGAAACTCATATATCTTTAATTTCCATATCAAAAGAAAAAGTACTTTGAAGAAGATTATCTCTAGTCAAAAGAAAAAGAACAAGGAAATAAGTATAGATATATATATACCGTTGGAAGAGGCGGTGTGGATAAGTTTTGACAGAAGCAGGAGTCCATCTGGTGCATATGGTAAGAAGCCAATTGATAGTGAAGGCTGACTCACAAAGGAGTGCGAGGAAGCAAGGGATTGTAGAATGATTGTAAGTGTTGGTGGTGAGGGAGATGACTCTGCAAACCACAAGTGAGAAGAGGAGAAACAGAATGAATAAGTCCATCAACTTTTTCAAAGGACTTGGCTTCAACGAAATTCTCTCGTACGTAGGGNTCCCATAACTTTTTTTGTTACAATTTTGGTCCCCTAACTCTTGAAAACGTCTCACTATTAGTCCAAAGTGCACTTCCAAGTCATGAAAACGTCTCCGCAAAATGGATATTTTTTAATCCACTTCACTCATATTTATCACATCATCAACCAACTCAGCCTTTAGATCGGCACTAACGGCAGATAATGGATGGAAAAAGTGCACTTGGGAAAAACAGTGAGACGCTTTCAAAAGTTAGGGGACCAAAATTACAACAAAAAAAGTTAGGGGACCAAATTGAGACCTTTATGAAAGTTAGGNATGTGGGAGTGTGAGTCAGAGGATAGGTATGCGTAACCATATGATGCAGATACAGACATAGAAACGTAAACGGTTTTCTCTGCCCTCTGATCTGGATTCTGGTCCCTAGCTACCCCACTGGCCACAAGTTTCAACTTTGCTATACGTTTCAATTCCTTTTTTCCAAAATTAGATATTATGCACCAAAAAAAAAAAGAACTTCAATTCTCGTGTTCTCCAAAATTCAAATCAAAATCCAGAAAAAAGAAAACAGGTTTAGGGTTTGACATTAAATTAAGTTGATTATTTATGTTTAGGAGTTTTTATATTAAAAAGAATATAATATATAGTAATATTTAATAAATTTAGGCAAAAGTATTGTTGGTACCCCAACGTATAAGGTCATTTTCAGTTAGGGTAATTACACAAAATGGTCCTGTGGTTTGGCCCATTTTCAGATAGGGTCCATGTGGTTTAAAAAGTGTCAAATTGGGGCCTGTGGTATCCTCCGTTAGCATATAGGGTCTCATATTATTTTTTTCCATCCAAATTAACGGAATTAGGTTAAAATGAATTTTAAGGTGGACTATTTTGCAATTTGGTTCAAATCCTAAAAAGAAGAAGGAAATGAAAGATCGAAAGAACGCAATGGTGTTGCTGACACTTGCGGTACTCTTATTAATTATTTTGGTTCAAATTGCAAAATAGTTCTTTTCTAGTTTTTTTAATTAAAAAATACTCAAATTACAAAACAGTCCACCTTAAAATTCATTCTAATATGACTCCGTTAATTTGGATGGAAAGACCCACCTAGGACCCTATTTGCTAACTGAGGAAACCACAGGCCTCAATTTGACACTTCTTAAACCACATGGACTTTATCTGAAAATGGGTCAAACACTAGGGCCCTTTGTGTAATTTACCCTTTCAGTTATACTCACAACGTTTCACATTTGAGTCAATTATTCCCTAACTCGGCATTTTTTTTTGTTTTAAGGTCCTTAAGTTTCCATTATTTAGAAATCTTCCATTCTCTCCAGATTTTTCTTTCACACGAGTCCCAAACTAAATACAGAACAATCTAGAACGTTTGTCATCTTTAACGAGCTGGTCCCAGCAAATGAGAAACCCAATAAATCTCTCTCCTCTATTTTTCATAGTTTCGGCAACCACACACAATCTCGTCGATGAGCCTCGAATACAGAGAAATCGAGCATAAATTAAATACCGACAGTTCTAGCTCTTGGCGTTAACACACAATGGTGAGAAGTAACGGAAAGGAAAAGTGATAAGAACAATGTAATTTAGGGGAGACCAGGAAGCTAAAAACAACGACGAGAAGGACCATGTCAACAGAAAGGAGGACAGAGTGGACATTGAAGATGAAGTGTGGTGGACTGGTGGTGAACTGATGATGTTTTAAGGTAAAAGAAGGAGGGTTGTTAATGGCTTCTAAGGTTCTGTTTGTTAAAGATGACAAACATTCTGGACTAATATGTAATTAATTAGGGGTTGGGGTATAGTAGACTCAAATGTGAAACGTTGGGGGTATAATTGACAAAAAAAAATAGTGGGGGTATAATTGAAAATGACTTATTTTGGTAACAAATTATTAAGTCATTTCATATACCTCTAACATATTAATTATTAATTATTAATATTTGTTCTTTCATATCTGTTAAAAATGACTTAATTATTAATATTTGTTCTTTCACAAAAATGAAAGAACAAATATTTGTTCTTTCATAATTAACTTAATAATGAAAGAACAAATATTAATAAAAATGACTTAATTATTAATCATTTAATCTCTTTTAAGTTTATTTGTTCTTTCATAACTTAACTGAAAATGACTTAATTATTAATATTTGTTCTTTCATATTCATAACTCACTTTAAATCAATATCATATTTAAAAGTAGTGAAATATTTATTTTGGTCACCAAACTATAGGATAAATATCATTTTGATCCTAAAATTATTATTTTTATTTTGGTCCTCAAACTTTTTACATTTATTTTATTTTGGTCTCTAAATTATGATTTTGTCTTGTTTCTATCATTATTTTTAACCTGTACAATTAATATTGATAATTTTCCTCTCATATTTGTTATAATAAGTGGGTTAACAAAAAGGAAAAGTACTTGTCAAAAGTAATTATATAGCTCAAAATTCGTCGCATTTAAATTTGAAATAGGAGAGATATAATTAGTTTGGACGAGTCTGAAAAATTATAAAAGCATGTAAGATCAATCCAAAACAAATAAAATATTTAAAACCAATTTGAAACCAATCCCATATATTTGAGAACAATTTGATGTTTTGACATTTTTTTTTGTTTTATTATTCATCAATCATCACCAAAGTACCCTAAAGCAGTGATGTGAAAATCGGACCGAACCGGCCGGTCGGACCGCTACCCGAAGACACAAGCGAGTTGGTTCAACCATTTGAACCGGAATGATGGTTGGACCGGAAATAACCGGCCAAGAACCGGAAAACCGGGTCCAACCGCTGGACCGGACCGGCGGTTCTCAATTTTTTTTACAAAAAATCATTTTGAGCCTTGTAGGGATCGAACCCATGCCCTTTCTTCACACTCCTAACATTTTTACCAACCCAACTGTGAGACTCTATTAGCTTTCTCTTACCAATTGTTTTACTTATCTAATAAATTAATAGATTTAATGCATCTCTTAGACCCAAAAAAAAAATATATAGAGGTTTATATTTAATATATTAAAAATAATTATTTATTGCATCATCCGGTCTAAACATCCGGTCCGACCGATTCAACCGATCCGACCGTGAACCGAACACTTGTCCGAGTCTTTGTCCGGTTCGGTTATGACAACACTGCCCTAAAGCAATCAAATATTGGTTTTACAAAAGTAGAGAAAAAGGAAGGCCAATGTTGCTGACTTGCAGAGTGTAGATAAGGGAATACCATATTTTCCTTTGGCAAACACTCCTTTTATGAATGGCCAAAAACACGCTATCAAATACCATGCACACATCATTTCTCCTATTCCACTTCCAATATTCCCATTCTCCCTCTTCCATTCCAACCCCATCAACTTCGTCCCTATCGCTATCACTGCAAGCATCATAATGGTAGTCCCTGGTATGAACGTTGGCGACTCATTAAACGTGAATCTACTCACATCTTCATCTCCAGAACTCGAAAACTGATTTTTGTTTGTTACTTCGAACACTGTCTCGGATATTCCCATGAACTTGAATACTACGCTCAAAACAGCCAAAGGCAAAGCAGTCATTGATTTTATTCTCAACATCCTTTCGTTATTCCACCATGCTTTGATTGATTGCCCAGCTCCAAAGTTCTCTGCTATTGTCTGTATGTTGTAAGCCATAAAAACTCCCACATTCATCCATATGCCTTGCTCCTGCAGTAAATTCATTATTTCATTATCTGATTAATTTATAAATATATATATGCATAAAGTACCAAGTATATATGGTGACCTTGGGGAAGAAAGTGGTGTTGGTGATGAGGCAATATAGAGGCAGAATGGCATAACATATTTCAGGGACACAACGTAATCTCTTATTGATAATCCACAAGTACCCAATACACTCTCTCCAATGTAGATTTTCAAAAAGTGTGGCTAAAATAGGACAATGTTTGCTGAAGAAGATTTCAATAAGCCCTGTGGCCCATCTCTTTTGTTGGGTTAATGAAGCAGGCCCACAATTTGGTGCGCTTCCCGAAAATGCCGCCGGGTCGGGTTTACACATTTCGGATTTCCAACCTTTTGCATGGATTCTGAGTCCAGTTAAAATATCCTCTGTGTTGGATCCATATATCCACCCTACCTCTTTACCCCAAGCAGTGCCATATTCATATCCGCAAGAAGCCACTTCCATGGCTTCCTCTATAACAGACTTGGAAACGTTGTCGTTTGGGGAATATGTCTCTTCTTTCAAAGCACACGAAGCTGATTTCACCAACTCCTTTGAACTTCCAAATGTTGTAACCAATGCCTCCTCTGATGAGATGTTTCCTAAAAATTAAAATTGAGATCTCAAATATATATACAATTAAAATCACTTTAATTTTAAACACAACTGTAAAAATTGAATGAATGGTAATAATTAAGTACCAATTTGTGTGTGTTGTTGTGGAGAAAGACCATAAAGTACTTTCCTTCTGTGGAAGCAATTAGTTCCACCGTAGAAGGGTCCCTGGAGTAGTCCAGCTATTCCAGGCTCCATGTACTGCAGGCATAGGATGAAGAAGTAACTAATTAAGATTGTGTGGTAACATATTATATATACACACGCATTAATCTTATTTCGTATGTGCGGAGAAAATAATTACGTTATACGTACATAGAACAAAACAATCATCTGGTTTCCAAATGGGTCTTCCTTTAATCCGTCGAAGAATTTTTGAGAACATTGAACAAATGCAACTTCATTTTGGCCTTTGGAATCCACCAAAACGCACATGGCGTGTATTAAAATCTGTGGATTGTTAACAAGCATGTCGCAATCTACGTTCAAAATGAATGGAGCATTGGTCATCAACCCTGATACTCTTGTCTGGATTAATTGCAAAACCAATTTCATAATCAGCTTGTTAACAATAAAGAAATCATTATGAAATCATAATTAATTACCGTAGCGTAGATTGATTACTACATACCAACACATTCATAGCACCGGCTTTGTAATGATGTGGATACATTGGCCGCTTCTCTCTTGAAATGTATATCAACTTTGGTAACCCATCCGGACCACCTTCCTTACTCTCCCATATAACCTATAATTGCCAAATTGTGTACATAAGTGTTTCACACACACACCTAACCAACGAAAATTGCATGTGATATATTACTATTGCCACGACATCTATTACTTTTTGGTAGAAAAAAAAAGTTTTAGTGGGGATAAACATCGGTATACCACTAGTTTAGTTAGAGTCAAGGAATATAATACATCCCGACTATTTTTAGTATTTATGAGAGAGATTTACATATCACTTACCAAATAAGGTCTTTATATTGATAAGAGGATTCCAATTCTCCCCTTTATAAGGTATAATCAACTGTCTCACTTATTATTGGTCATGTCATTTGGAATTGCTATTCTCTATTATCTTTTCTATTATCGTTATTGTCTCTTGCTGGTCTGTGCACAAAGTCACAGTCTCATAGACACCATTGTTATTATTGCTGCCAATTTTTATAGAAGCTCAAATTTTTCTACCTTGCACTTACTAATTTAGTTGGAAGTATTTCTGTGAACAATTTTTTTTAATGAAAACGTATACAATATGTTTAGGTCATTTAAATAATTTTATATTTTTTTTCATATTCTAATTACGAAAACTAGTTTCAACGTCTTAAAATGTTGATTGATTACTAAATATATACAAGCATGCACAACATAAGCACAATTTAGGAATAATAGAATAGTAACCTTGACTATGGGCAGATGATTTCTCTTCTCTACATTGGCGAAATCTTTGAATTCTGGAAACATCTTATTGGGCTCATCTTGAATTCGACGGCAAAGACCTCCGTACTCATTCTGCAATACACACATTATTATCGCAACACAAATAAAAGCGAAAAAATTAAAATCTTTAATTTATATGGCTAGCTATTTGCTATTTGTACATCAAAATTAAAGATTACCATAAGTTACCTTTATCTTTTGCCATTCCTGTTTGAACTCTGGCGACCCATCTTCAACAACAGGATTTTTCTCACATTCGCTAAAGTATCTGAAAGGAGCCCTAAGTTGGACGTTGTACTTTTTGCAGAATGGTACCCAAAGTTTAGCAAAATTGCAGGCTTCCACAAGAGCATAAAATGTAAGAGCGGAACAGCCATCATCAGAGACATAGCAAGCGAGCTTGTTCGGAGGGTAATCAACTGCTAACAGAGACAACACAGTGTTTATTGTTAGAATGGGCGGTTCAGTCATTGGGTCTGCCGTTGTCACAAACATGTCCACTCCAGGAAGCTCCTCTAAACTCATCCTGCATGCAATATACATAATATGAATTGTTTATTTACAATTTAATATCTGACCCTTTCTCAAAAAAATAGTGTCCAGTTTTAAAAAAAAAGGCCAAAGCCATATTTTGGTCCCTTAGATTTGCTCAAAGTTCCGTTTTGGTCCCTCATCATTTTTTGGTTTTGTTGTGGTCTCTCATATTTGCTCAAGTTTTCTTTTTGTCCCTCATGGTTGCTCAAAGTTTCATTTTGGTCTCTCAAATTTCCAAAAAATTCCACCGTTAGTCCTTTACTTTTGTAAAAGAGCAAAATTGTTGTGAGATTAAAGTTCATATTTTTTAACAGAAAAAGTAGATTAAAAAAAAGTCGAGGACTAACGGTAGAGCATTTTAGAAATTTGAAGAACCAAATCTGAACAAAAAAAAAACTTAAGGGACCAAAACGGAACCAAAAAAACTTGAGGGACACAAAATGAAACTTTGAGCAAACATGAGGGAACTTTGGTCAACAAAAAAAAGAGAAAAAGCTAAGGAATAAGTAAAGATATATACCGTTGGAAGAGGCGGTGTGGATAGGTATTGACAGAAGCAGGAGTCCATCTGGCGCAAATGGTGAGAAGCCAATGGATGGTGAAGGCTGATTCGCATAGGAGTGCGATGAAGCATGGCATGGTCGAATCATCATAATTGTTGGTGATGAGGGAGATCACTCTGCAAACAAGAAGTGAGAAGAGGAGAAACAAAATGAACAAGTCCATCAACCTTCTAATAGGACTTGGCTTCAACATGATTCTCTCGTACATAGGCACATTATTATTATGCTCTTCTTGCCTCCCCATTTTCTCTCTATTTCAGAATTAGTTAACCTCACTCGATTGTCGTCTATGTATTCATGGATATGTGAGTATATATAGAGAGAGAGCAGAGAAAGCACTAGAATTGCTTGAGTGATGTCACGAATAACGTGTCTATTAAACTTCTCTCTGTGTGAGTGAGTGTGAGGCAGAGGATTGCTAAGCGTAGCCTTACGATTCAGTTAATTAAAGTGATAGAAAACGGTTTTCCCTACCCTCTGATCTGGATTCTGGTCCCTACTCCACTGGCCACAAGTTTCAACTTTGCTATACGTTTCAATTCCTTTTGTTTTCGTAGAAGTTTCAATTCCTTTTTTTCGAAATTAGGTATTCTGCACAAAATATTATAACAAGTGGTGGGCCTTTCTGTCAAAAATCAAAATAAACAAATGGTGGGCCCCTCGTATATACATAAACATACTATATTATATTTTACGTAATTCAAATAGATTTGAATACTTAGGATTTGCAAAAATTTATTTTTTCATATTTTGATTAGGATTAGGCAATTATTTGTAATTTTTTTTTCTATTTTCATATTTCTATATAGTATTATTTTATTTTAAATTTCAACCCAATATATTATGTATATTAATTTTGGAGTAGTGAATATTTGAAGGTTAAAGTAACTAAAAAATTTATCAAGTTTCAAGAATTTATTAACTTTTAATAGGTATTTATCAAAGTAACCAAATAATTTATCAAGTTTCAAGAATTTATTAGGTATTTATCAAACTAACCAAAAAATTTATCAAGTTTCGATTATTCGTGATTCCTGGGGTCCAAATACCGAAACTCTTTATCAAGTTTCGATTATTCAGAGATGATTATTTAAAGTAACCAAAAATTTATCAAGTTTCAAGAGCTCCTACCAAAAAGTTAATAATGTGCATTTTTGGTATCAGACTCTTCATTCACGTTATAACAATAAAATTGTATTTAAGAAAAAAAAATTGGATAATATTTTCATACGACTATAATATAGAATTAGTGTACTGTGATTGGCACCTCAAAATATGCCAGCTAAAATCTCTTGAGTGATAGAACTCCTTGATTGACTTTGACTCCATCATTTCATCCCTTGATGGCAATTCCCTTTTCCCGGACAGCAGTTGAGCTATCCATTTTGCTTGCGACTCAAAGAAAGGGAAACCTATGATCTGCATTATCCCAAACACTGTAAATTTGCACTGAGTTAAATAATTTGGTCTCTGAATTTGCATTGAGTTAAATTCTTTGGTTGAATTTGCAATCATATTATTTGGTTTCTGAATTTGCAATCTAAATTTAGAATTTATCAATCATATTATTTGATCTCTGAAGTTACACTGACTTGACTTAAATAATCAGTCTCTGAATAATTGAAATACACTACATAGTCCCCAAAATATTTCAATTATCAACTATTTAGTCCTTGAGTTTGAACTAATTTTATATCTTTTGGTCCTTAAATTTGTGCTAAATTAATACTATATGGTCGTTGAATTTGAAATTTATAATTTAGGTCATTGAATTTGTATTAAATAAATACTATTTGGTTCTTGAATTTGAATTAATTTTATATTTTTTTATCCCTGAATTTGTTTTATTTGGTCTTTGAATTTGTACCATTTAATACCTAAATTTGACCTATGGACCAAATCATTGACAATTCTAATAATATAATCTAGAGATTGAGTTGTATATTTTGATTGTTTAGAAATTGATTAATTAACTCGGTATAAATTTAGAAACTAAATAGCAAGTTTTCTCAAGAATTAATGAAATTTTTATATTTTTTTTGTAAAAAATTTTAGGGTAAATTGCAATTTGGTACCCTGTGGTTAGGGGCGGTTCCCCTTTGGTACCCTGAAAGAAAAATTTTTGCATTGTGGTACCCCATGGTTTGCTCCGTTAGCGATTTGGTCCCCTGAGGTTTTTTTCTGTTAGGATTTAACGGCAAATGTACGTTAAAATGTCAAAAAACTCCCAAAAAGTCTTCTCTTACGCGTTTAAGTCCTTTCTCTTTACTAAAAGGGATCAAAACATAAAGAATTAATTATAAAGGCCAAAGTCCTATTTTGGTCCCTCTATTATGCTCATTGTTCCAAATAGGTCCCTCAGTTATTTTTCGTTCCATATTGGTCCCTCAATTATTCAAAAATTGTCAAAGTTGGTCCCTCTAACGTTTTCCATCCATTTTTTCGTTAAAATAAAGGAAAAAATAAACTTTCATCCCCAAAAGTCTTATTTTGTTACATTAAAGTCCTTTTTTTTATAATAGGATCAAAACGTAAGAAAAATAAATAAATTTAGATTTCAAGCGAATTTGCTCAAAATCTCTCTCTCTCTCTCACACACACGTTTCCTGAATCTCAGAAACCCATGCTCTTTGGCCTTGTTCATGCTATCCAACACCCACTCCCCTCCGAGCATAAGATCTACAAACCACCAATCACCAACCTCTTCCAGCTTCGTCGCCTGCAATTAATTCTCTCTCACAATCTCATCCCATACTGCACCCTTATTCTTCATCAATTGCGACAACTTCAAATTTTAACCTTCTTCAAACCCATATTCCTCACCCTTAGTCTTGCCGAATAACTCAGATTCAGAGCGTCTGGGATGACGCCGCGTAAGACGTTTCTGAGCATAGAGCCATTGATCTCGCAATTCTCAGCCTTGGTGGGTCGATTGGTCGAAGAGACGTAGAAGATGTGGGTCACATCGGTGAGANTATATGTCATTGATGTAGCTCTTCAAGAGCTCATCCTCAACTCATATTATTATGTATATTCACCATTACAATTCAATAGAAGGAAGCCCCTTTATATAGGACTTTTGACATAATGGAAGATTGGTAGGTTACAAGCTATTAAGGGCACTATAATGCACCTCCAAACACACTAATAAGCTTTCATGGAGATGTTACAAAAGGACTAAATTGATGGAGTCATGATGAGGTTGTAGAAGTGTTATAAGAAGGGCAAAAGGCTTATGGATGTGGTCATCCACATATTATATATAAATTATATATTTACAATATTAATGACATTATTGTAATTTGCACAAACTCATTCAAAATGCATTCTTGACGTAATATTTTAAAAATATTATTTTATTTTATTTTCAAAACTATTTTTTATTTTATTTTTGAAATATATCCAAATGTATAAATCCATTCCATGCGAATAATAATACAAAAAAAACTTGCAGCCCAAACCCAATCCCATTAAGCCTTAAAAAATAGAAAAAGAAAAAAGGTTGAAACCCAAAATGCATAGAATGGATTTGGCATCTCATATGATCTTATTTATTAACAATTTGAATGGGATAGAAAAGAACTCATTAAGAATAACTCGTTACTCTAAACTCGTTATATTTGAATTTAAAACAATAGATATACGATCAATTTCGCTCGTTTAATCATGGAACAAGCAACTCACTTTCCATATTCAATATGATTTTAGGCAAATTGTAGGTATATATTTGTCATAATCGAATTTAAAACAATAAGTATATGACCATATTCAATAGTTCATGGCCAAAATGAACCACTATGAAAATATATAGGACCAATTTGAACATTCTGATAAATAAATGACCAAAATAAACATTTAGACAAAATATAACAACATTTTAAGTATTCAACCAAAAGAAAAAGAAACTTTTATGTATTTTAGCTTTAAAACATAACTTTCTGCTACTTCTTGAACTTAATATGAAAATAAATAAATAAAATTAAAATGCTAAATAGTTTTTTATGAATTTTTAAGTCTAAAATGTAATAAAAATAATTTATTATTTTATAATTTAAAATTTATAAATGAGACATGCAAATATTATTAATTTTATAATTTAAAATGTATCCTTAACTTACTGAGTTAAACATTATTTTATTATTTTTCTCCTCCTCTAACTCTTTTGTTTCTCTTTATTGGTCTTTCTTACCCTTCACTTCTCTCTCTCTCTCTTGTATGCTCTTCTCATTTTCTTCTCTTGCCATCTTTGTCTAAACCAATGTCTTCGTAAAATATTTATATTATTAATTAATATGTAATGCATGAATCCTTTTGGAGCACACACACACCCAAAATGGTCTAATTGTAATTTTTCTACGTCAAAACTTAATTTAATGGTTTATGTGCATGGACTTTGGCGTGGGTTCCAACTAGTATAAAAAACAATGGTCAAAAGATCATTTTGGTCCTAAATGTATGTCCTAAGGTTTATTTTAGTCCATTATATTTCAAAATATTCAAATTAGTCCTAAGTGTTAGCAAAATGATTCATTTTGGTCTTAAATATTGGTAAAATGTTTCATTTTAGTCTCAAACCACTGAATTTTGTCATATTTCTCTCGTCTCTTATTTCAAGTTCAACAACTTGTTAAGAGAAACTCGTAACTCTGAATTCATCGCATTCAAATTTAAAACGAAAGAGATATAATTGGCTTTGCTTGTTTGACCATGAAACGAGTGGTTTACTTTTAGAACCGATTTGATCTCATTTGCTTACTGCCTCAACTAGATAGAGAAAGTTCTCTTTTAGAACAATACGTAGCTCTAAACTTGTTAGGTTTAAACTTGAAACAAGTGATATTCAATAGTTTTGGACCAAAATGAAACATTTTGCAAAATTTAGGACTCATTTGAACATTTTGAAACATAATGGACCAAAATAAACATTAGGGCATACATTTAGGACCAAAATAAACATTAGGGCATACATTTAGGACCAAAATAAACATTAGAGCATACATTTAGGACCAAAATGAACCTTTAACCAAAAAGAAAATTAAAACTGTAATTCGTTTCATCTTGCGTTTCATTTTCGCTTGGCAAGAAATGGAGTTTTCTTGGTTTTAAAATGCCTTACTTTATCCAGACGAAAATGAAACGCAAGGCGAAATAATTGACAGTTTTAATTACAATGAAACGTATGAATGGTCTGAGAAGTTCCTCAGATCCAGAGGATCTCTGTACATCTGAAGCCTATGCTTCGTCTTCTGCAGCTTTTCCCTATCGGAATGGTTCCAGAATCCGACGAACGTGTTGTTAGGGTTTAGAAGGAACCTACGAAGGAGATTGGGCACGGAATTGGCTTGATTAAGCTGGAAAATGACGCCGCCGGGAGACCACTGAACGCCGGGACGATCACGAGGAAGTTCCGGTGAAAGTACCTGACGGTTTTGGTATTCTCCATTAACACTTTCGTATCCTTGGAAGCTATTTTGTAATTTTGATCATAACAAATTTTGGAAAAATTACATATTAACCTCAAATACATATTATCTAGGGATTAAAATGAAAACTTTTAAAAAATATTGGATTCAATATGTAATTTTTATAAAATTTGTTATAGTTAAAATTACAAAATAGCTCTTAAGGGTACCAAAGTGCTAAAGAAGAATACCACAAGGTATCAAAGTGTGAGTGACTGAGTGTTGTAGGCTTGTAGCGAAGAAGAAGAGGGGTTTTTTCTTTTTTGGATTTGTATTTTGGTTCAAATTGCAAAATAGTTTTTTTTTAAGTTTGTTTTAATAATAAAAAATGCTTAAATTACAAAACAGTCCATTTTAAACTTCACACCGTTAATTAGGATGAAAAAAACCACCTGGGACCCTATTTTGTTAACGGAGGAAACCACATGCCCCCAATTTGACACTTTTTAAATCACAGGACCCTATCTGAAAATGGGGCCAAACCACATGGCCCTTTTATGTAATTTACCCTAATTTTTATGTTATTTTTAACCTGGACAATTAATATTGATAATTTTTCTTTCATATATGTCATAATAAGTGAGTTAGTAAAGTGCTGAAAGAAAATTTTCCCTTCTTTTATTTAAAAAAAAAAAACAACCACAAATGTTGTTACAAGAGAGATTTGATATTGGTTTTATATATTTTCGTAATTTTTTAAATTGGTCTCAAACATACTTTCGAGGCATGATTTGACCTCATTTACTAATTGTTTCAATTGAATAAATTAAAGAAAGTTCTTTTCAAAGGTTAACACTTAGTTTCAAACTCATCACATTTAATTTGGACTTGAAATGATAGAAATATGACCAATTTTACTTGTTTGACAATGAAACAAGTGACTCATTTTCGAGACATGATTTGACCTTATTTTTTAACGACCCTAACTAGATAGAGAAAGCATTCGTCAAAAGAAACTATGTAATTATAGATTCGTTGCATGTAAATTTGAAACGAGAGAAATATGATTAGTTTACGAAGAGTTTACAAATGAAATATTTAAGACCACTTTGAAATCTATCATCCCATACAATTAGGTCCAATTTGAGGTTTTGACTTTCTTTCTTTTTTTGGTTTGATTCATCACCAAAAGTCGTAAAGCTATTGAATGTTGGTTTTACAGAAGTAGAGAAAAAGGAAGGCCATTGTTGCTGACTTGCAGAGTGTAGATAAGGGAATACCATATTTTCCTTTGGCAAACACTCCTTTTATGAATGGCCAATAACACGCTATCAAATACCATGCACACATCATTTCTCCTATTCCACTTCCAATATTCCCACTCTCGCTCTTCAAATCCAACCCCATCAATTTCGTCCCTATTGCTATCACTGATACCATCATAATGGTGGTCCCTGGTACGAACATTGGTGACTCATTGAATGTGAATCTACTCGCATCTTCATCATCTCCAGAACTTGAAAACTGATCTTTCTCTGTTATTTCGAACACTGTCTTGGAGATTCCCAAGAACTTGAGCATCACGCTCAAAACAGCCAAAGGCCAAGCGGTTATTGATATTATTCTCGACATCCTTTCGTTATTCCACCATGCTTTGATTGATTGCCCAGCTCCAAAGTTCTCTGCTATTGTCTGTATGTTGTAAGCCATAAAAACTCCCACATTCATCCATATGCCTTGCTCCTGCAGTAAATTCATTATTTCATTATCTGATTAATTTATAAATATATATATGCATAAAGTACCAAGTATATATGGTGACCTTGGGGAAGAAAGTGGTGTTGGTGATGAGGCAATATAGAGGCAGAATGGCATAACATATTTCTGAGACACAACGAAAGCCCCAATTGATGATCCATAAATACGCCACGCATTGTCTCCATTGTAGCTTCCCAAAAAGTGTGCATAAAATAGGACAATGTTTGCTGAAGGAGATTTCAATAAGCCCTGTGGCCCATCTCTTTTGTTGGGTCAATGAAGCAGGCCCACCTTTTGGCGCGCTTCCTGTAAATGCCATCGGGTCGGGTGTACACATTTCGGATCTCCAACCTTTTGTATGGATTCTGAGACCAGTCAAAACATCTTCTGTGTTGGATCCATATATCCATCCTACCTCTTTACCCCACCCGGTGCCATATTCATATTTGCAAGAAGCCACTTCCATGGCTTCCTCTACAAACATGGAAACGTTGTCGTTTGGGGAATATGTCTCTTCTTTCAAAGCACACAAAGCTGATTTCACCAACTCCTTTGAACTTCCAAACGTTGTAACCAATGCCTCCTCCGAGATGTTTCCTACAAATTAAAATTGAGATCTCATTCTAGCTAGATGTGAATAAGTGATCTTAAATATATATAAAATTAAAATCGCTATATTTTAAACACGAAACTGTAAAAATTGAATGAATGGTAATAATTAAGTACCAATTTGTGGGTGGTGTTGTGGAGAAAGACCATAAAGTACTTTCCTTCTGTGGAAGCAATTAGTTCCATTGTAGAAGGGCCCCTGGAGACCAGCTATTCCAGGCCCAATGGTCTGCATGCATAGGATGAAGAAGTAACTTATTCAGGTTTACGTTGTGTGGTAACATATTATATATATAGTTATATACACACATTAACCTTATTTGGTATGTGCGGATCGGAGAATTAAATAACTACGTTACTTACAGAGAACAAAACAATCATCTGGTTTCCAAAAGGGTCGTCCTTTAATCCGTCGAAGAATTGTTGAGGACATTGAACAAATGCAACTTCATTTTGGCCTTTGGAGTCCAATAAAACGCACATGGCGTGTATTAAAATCTGAGGATTGTTGACAAGCATGTCGCAATCTACGTTCAAAGTGAATGGAGCATTGGTCATCAGTCCTGATACTCTTGTCTGGATTAATTGCAAAACCAATTTCATAATCAGCGTGTTTACAATAAAGAAATCATTATTAAATCATAATTAATTACCGTAGCGTAGATTGATTACTACATACATACCAACACATTCATAGCACCGGCTTTGTAATGATGTGGATACTTTGGCCGCTTCTCTCTTGAAATGTATATCAACTTTGGTAACCCATCCTGTCCGCCTTCCTTAGACTCCCATATAACCTATAATTGCCAAATTGTGAACATTTAATAAATAATATAAATGTTTTGCACACACCTAATCATTGAAAATTGCATGTAATATATTAATATATGCCACGACATCTATTAATTTTTTTTTTTGATTACTAGTTGGAAGTATTTCTGTGAACAATTTTTTTTAATAAAAACGTATAAAATGTCTTGGTCAATTAAATAATTTTAAAATGTTGATTGATTACCAAATATCGGCATGCACAACAGAAGCACAATTTAGGAATCATTTAATATTACTATAATAAAAAACCAGAAAGGTCACGGATTGAGGTTCGAGAAGGTGATAAGGAAACGAACAAGTG
This sequence comes from Chamaecrista fasciculata, assembly GCA_003254925.1. NCBI lineage: Eukaryota > Viridiplantae > Streptophyta > Magnoliopsida > Fabales > Fabaceae > Chamaecrista > Chamaecrista fasciculata. Next base: position 27,984 of record QANZ01020932.1, on the reverse strand, counting down.
AGGAGTAATAGAATAGTAACCTTGACTATGGGTGGATGATTTCTCTTCTCTACATTGGCGAAATCTTTAAATTCTGAATACGACTGATTGGGCCCATCTTGAATTCGACGGCAAAGACCTTCGTACTCATTCTACAAAGCACACATCACAATACAAAGCGACAAAATTAAAATCTCTGGAGGACTAGCTTTTTCCTATATATACTCTAAAATTAAAGATTATCATAAGTTACCTACCTTCATCTTTTGCCATTCCTGTTTGAATTCTGGCGATCCGTCTCCAAGAACAGAATTTTTCTCGCATTCGCTAAAGTATCTAAAAGGAGGTCTAAGTTGGACGTTGTGCTTTTTGCAAAATGGTACCCAAAGTTTAGCGAAATTGCAGGCTTCCACAAGAGCATAAAAAGTAAGATGGGAACAACCATCATCAGAGACATAGCAAGCGAGCTTGTTCGGAGGGTAATCAACTGCTAACAAAGACAACACAGTGTTCACTGTCAGAATGGGTGGTTCAGCCACTGGATCTGCCGTTGTCACAAACATGTCCACTCCAGGAAGCTCCTCTACACTCATCCTAAATGCAATATACATAATATTAAATTGTTTATTTACAATTTAATATCTGACACTTTCTCAAAAAAATAGTGTCCAGTTTTTTTTAAAAAAAAAAACAGAAAAAGCTAATGAATAAGTATAGAGATATACCGTTGGAAGAGGCGATGTGGATAGGTATTGACAGAAGCAGGAGTCCATCTGGTGCATATGGTGAGAAGCCAATTAATGGTGAAGGCTGATTCGCATAGGAGTGCCAGGAAGCAAGGAATGGTCGAAGGATTGTAAGTGTTGGTGGTGAGGGAGATGACTCTGCAAACAACAAGTGAGAAGAGGAGAAACAAAATGAATAAATCCATCAACCTTTTAATAGGACTTGGCTTCAACATGATTCTCTCGTACATAGGCACATTATTTTGCTCTTCTTGACTCCCCATTTTCTCCTTAATTCAGAATTTGTTAACCTCACTGGGTGGTCTATATATGTATTCATGGATATGTGAGTATAAATAGAGAGAGCAGAGAAAGTACTAGAATTGGTGCAAGGGAAGCGTGAGTGATGTGTCAGGAATAGTGTGTCTGTGTCTGTATGTGGGAGTGTGAGTCAGAGGATAACTATGCGTAACCATATGATGCAGATGCCAGATATAGACATAGAAACGTAAACGGTTTTCTCTGCCCTCTGATCTGGATTCTGGTCCCTACCCACTGGCCACAAGTTTCAACTTTGCTATACCTTTCAATTCCTTTTTTTCAAAATTAGATATTCTGTAAACAAAAAAAAAACTTAAATTGTTGTGTTCTCGAAAATTCAAATCAAAATCCAGAAAAAAAAAATGATTATTTATGTTTAGGAGTTTTTGTATGAAAAAAATAATATATGTATAATTTAATAAATTTAAAAGAGATTATGTGAGATAAAATATATTTGTTATTAACAAATTAAAAATATAACAACTATTTGTAATTAAAATATATTATATAGACTCGCAGATCGGTGTATTCAGTTTTTAACGTAACTATGTTACGTTATTTGAGAGTTGATCGAGACATAAGTTGTTATGGACTATTGGACTAACATAATTATGTGCTTTGTAAGCACTTACTCTGAGTGTATAATACTTCCAAGTTTGTTGATTTCTTAATTTTAGTCCAAAATATGCACTTGGTCCCATATGGTTGGGTGAATTTCAATTTAATCTTTTTTTGTTTAAAAAATAATTGGTTTGCCATGTTTCCATAAATTTTAATTTTTTAATCTCGTGAATATAATTATATCTCTCTTGTTTCAAGTTGGAGTGTGACAAGTCTAAAATTATATATTGTTTTTTGTGTTATTTTTTGTCCCTTTAATATTGTTAGAGAACAAAGTCAAATTTAGAGAAACTTATTTTATGGTTAAACGAACGAAGTTGATTATATTTTTTTATTTTAAATTCGAATGCGGTGAATTTAAAATTATGAATTATTCTTAATGAATATTTTTTTTCTCATTTAGGCCACCAATAAATAAAATCAAAATAGATCTAATAATAAGTTTGAGACTGATTCTTTTTTTCATGAATTTTCACGTTTCAATCTCAAATTCACTTTTGAGTACAATTAAAACAAAAAAAAATATTCATATTTTTTAAAATTGGAACAATGAAATCAAATTCCCAAGGCCCTACTCGTTTGTTCTATATTGGTTTATTATCTAAAAAGATCCCTTTGCAACGCAGGCTCAGATCCGTCAAAACATATAGAGTGGGTTTGGATTGACTTAATTTTGGAAGAAAGCACTTAACTTTTAAATTTAAGTACTTCCACCATATTTTTAGGTGTTTGAATGAGCTTTTATCAAAAAAGAAAGCAGAAGTTGAAAAAAAAAGTAAAAATACTACTTATTTCTAAAGCTTG
>QANZ01020932.1:0-25409 GCA_003254925.1 Chamaecrista fasciculata | reverse complement strand
CAGTGTCGCAGGGGAAAAAAAATGGCTGAACCGGTTTGGGAGACGGTCCAGCGGGTGGACCGGATTTTCCGGTTTTTTGCCGGTTATTCCCGGTCCATTCCGGTTCAACCCACACTTCGGTTTTTTGGGTTGAACCAGACCGCCTTGCTCTTCGGCTCCCGGTCGGACCGGCCGGTCCGGTCCGGGTTTAACATCACTGATCCAAACACACCCATATATATGATATATCCGAAGCTCTAGATTTTCAAATTTTATTCACTGTGGCTAAAGGTAGAAAGCACCCGAGTGCCTGATCCAATGATTTTGTTATTTCTTTCTCTCTCTACTATTATTTTCTTTAATCATATTTTATAAAAAAATCGTGCCAAATTCAAGTAAAAAAATTCTGTTGCTCTATCTACCAAGTGTTTTGTATCATTACTTTTTTTTTTGGTCATTTCATTAAGAAACAGATACAATACCCCATCTTAAAAGATGGGAAGAAATGAGAGTCCACCAAGGGAAACAAATTAACCTAAAAGCACAACCCTTAACTCCTTAGAACATCATGGACCAGCACCACCATGAAAAAAGACCAACCCGACAACACACCAGATGGAAGCACGAACCGCCGACGAACGGCTGGAAAAAGGATGATCTTCACGCGACCTCCAAGCCAAAATAGATAAAAACAACCCACTACTAGGTAGAAAAATTTCACCCAAGCAACACATAAGGGCAGAAGAAATTAATCTACCCAAACTAAAACCCTAACAATTCTCATCCAAAAGATACAACAAAGAAGAAGAAGAAGAAAACGATCAAGCTCAACCTCTGATCAAACTTTGAGAGAATCTTCAAGAGTCTTCTTCAAAAGTTGTAGATCTGGACGAAAATTGCTCTAACAAAACAAAGGAAAAACCTTCCCTAGAGGAAGGGGGACTAAGAGGTGTGGAAAACCAAAGGAGAGAGTGAGAGGTTTCAGACATGTCACCAAAATGGGACAGAAAGAAACGCCTCTCCAAAACTCTCCCTGTTTCTACCACCATCATAAAACAGAACACAGAAAACAGAANAAAAAAAAAAAAAAAAGGCTTGTTGGTACCGGAGTCGCCGTCGAAGTCGTCGTTGGTGCCACCGCAGCAGCCGCCGTCGAAGAGGAAACCAAAGTCGCCACTGGAGGTTCCATAGAAGACGCCACCCAACAGCCCCTCAAAGGAGCACAAAGATTTAGCAAAACCGTGGCTTTGAAACCCTAGCAGAGGAGAAAACTGAAGCGACGCTTCTTAATTCATTACCTTATTCAGTATATACATATTAGCAACTATATAAAGCCTCATATCACAGAGTTATTAATTGTAAAGCCTCATATCAGTGTAATAAATGTTACAAAAGGTCACAATCTTTTTAGGATGAAACAACAATCAATATAATCATCACTTCTTTAACTATATATTTATATTTTGTTTCATAAATTAAATATCTTAACTATATGTTATGATTTATAAAGTAAAATAATTAATAATTTAATAATATATAAATAAAATGATTCAACAAATACATATTGATACTTACAAAACATAGACACTGACACGGACAAGGACACGACACGGACACGTACACACTAACACATTAAATTCTTAAAGTTACATGACACGACATGACATATATTTATAAATATAAACTTTAAGTAGTAGAGATAAATAATTAAAAAATCATAAAATTTGATGAAAAAATTAAAAATTATCATCTCTATTTATAATATATATCATATGTGTTATTTCATATTGCTTGTTCTATTAAAGTTATAAAAAATTAATTTTATATTTTGAAACTTATGAATATATGTCGTCTGGGTGCCGTACAAATGTCGAACACTGACATGTGTCTAACACGACAACACGTCCTCAAAATAAAGTGTTTATTTATGCTTCGCAGATCGATACTATCCAAGAATTTCTCCCAACCTATTTCTCGAGGCTTGACCACATGAATGCAAGATTTGTTATTGTACGTATTCTAATCAACTTGCATATGTAGGAGATAATAGATTCCATGTGATTGAGGGAGATTCCGATGACGATTTCTACCTCAAAAAGGGTGGGGGAGGGGAGGCAGAGGATGAGTTTATTATATATGTATATATATATACATATATGTTGTTCAAAAGTAGAATACTTTTTTTTTTCTCCAAGTATAATTTTGGTCCCTTGATACTTTTTATTACGATTTTCGTTCTATATCTTTTTGAAATTTTATTTTTTCGTCTCAAAGATTGAATATGATTATATCTCTCCCATCTCAAGTCTGATTATGACGAGTTCGTAGTTACATATTACTTTTGAAGAGAATTTATTTATTTAATTAGAGCCATAAATAAACAAGGTCAAATTGAACTCTGAATACCAACCATTCGTTTCAAAGTCAAAGAGCAAAGTTGGTCATATTTATTTCGTTTTAAGTCTGATTACGACGAGTTTAAAACTACGAGTTTCTTTTGATGAGTTATTTTTCCCCAGTTGGGACCATCAACAAAGAGGTCAAATCAAGTTCGAGTGTGATTTTCCATAATTCTTCACTTTTTGGTTCCAGAAATACTTTCGGGCTCGATTTGACCTCATTTGTTGACGGTCTCAACTGGACAAAAACAAGACTCATAAAGAATAACTCGTAGATCTCAACTCATCACAGACAAACTTGAATCGAGAGAGATATAACGAACTTTGATTTAGTTTTGATTGAATGTTTAGAGGTGTAATTTGCGAATCCAGATCTGTACATCTTAACAAATCTTGATATTGAGTTGGAAATTTTGGTTTATCTGTTGTTTCTTGATAATTTGCTTATTGAGTATTTCTTCAAAAGTGATCGATTTGTTGAAATTATTCATCTGTTGTTGAGTACATCTTCGGTTTTTGGTTTAGAATACAATGATTGCTCTTTATATGTGATTGAAATTCGGAACAACGAGCATATTCGTTCATCGTAGCTTTGACTATTTGATTTTCTGTTATTTGAGTTTGTTCTTGCGAAATTAGTTCATCAATTATCATTTTCGGTTCTCTTACTCCTATTTGCCGCAATCAATTTTGAAAAACACTCAATTTTTCCTGAAGATTTGAAATTCATAGCGATGGTTTGAATTTCGACGTTATTTCGCGGTTGCTTCGATCGATCCTCTTTATGGACTCGTTTTGCAAATCTGTTTCCACAGATCTCGTTCTCTCATCGAATCGAAGTGGAGCGGTGTTTGTTTTGCTGTAAACGACGCCATAAATGGCGGTTTTCGACGGGTTGTACCGCCGGGTCCCTTTTTTGTACAGTCGGGTTGCTCAACCCGACATACGTTGAAGATGGCCTCTTCACTCATTTTGCATTTCTGGTCCTACCTTGTTTTAGTCTTTTGCGTTGTGGTCCCAGCGACTAATAAATAAAAAATAAAAAATAAAAAAAGAATTTTGCACAAAATTTGAATTTTTTGGTTTAGTGAATGTAAATTCACGTAGTAAATACCATGGTGGATAAAAAATAAATCAGTGATGCTTTATTTATCCAATCATCATGCCACATGTTCAATTCATAAAAAAAATTGACACATAAGTAAAAAAAAATTGTCACATCAGCATTGAGTCAAAGTTGGGGGCAAATTGAAACTAACGTTTCACATTGGGGGCACAACTGACACAAATGAAACGTTAGGGGCATAACTGAAAATGACTGCAAACGTTAAGGACACGAAAATGGTCTTTTGCCTTTTTTTTTTACTAGTAAAACGAGTGACCCACTTTTGGAACTCAATTTGACTTTGTTTGCTGACGGTCCCAACTGGACAAAGAAAGAACTCATTAAGAATAACTCCTTGTGGTTCTGAACTCATCGCAATCAGACTTAAAAAGATAAAGATATAACTACATTTAGTCGTTCAGACCAAAGAGTGAAATTTTTAAGGAAAATATAGGATCAAAATAGCAAAAAACGCTAAATTGCAACTTACTTTAAAGATAAAGAACCAAAATTGCATTTTGGCCTTTTTTTGTTGACATAAATTTCTTTTTCGTTTTCTATTTATGTATTATTATTTTTAGGTCAAAATCTCATTTTAGTCCCTAATATTTACCTTAAATTTTGTTTTGATCCCTAATATTTTTTTGTTCAATTTTGATCCTTATTGTTTTTCAATAGTTTTGTTTGGGCCCTTAATAAGATCTATAATTATTGGTCCATAACTACTGAATACGATCATATAAATCTTTCTCGTTTCAAATCCAAATGTAATGAAATCAGAGCTATGAGTTCTTTCTCTTCCCAATTGGAGTCATTGACAAATGAAGTCAAATCAGACATAAAATCGGGCTCGAAAGTGGATCACTTATTTCATGAAAGTGGTCATATATCGCTCATTTCAAGTTTGAATTAATGCAACGAAATCAGAGCTATGAGTTCTTTCTCTATTCAGTTGGGGCCATTGACAAACGAGATCCAATATATAGTATTCCAAAAGTGGGTTTGATCAAATAAAACTCATCAAATGTAACTTGTAACTCTGATATTTCATCGCATTCTGTTAGCAGCTCATTTGTATATATTTTTCTAACCCAAATACCTCATTTTGATGGTCACACAATCCAATTAGGTGTTACAATTCTTAGCTTTTCATTTTCTGGTTTCATTTACTTTGTTTTCTCCTAAATTGCTTGTTTCTGTGCTGTTTTGCCCATAGTACTGCAGGTTAATATTTTTAACCAAGATATATAATTTGAAGATCCAATCACAAGAGGCCACCTGTTCATTCAATTTGCAAGAAGAATTCTGATTTCATTTCAAGGGTAGCATGTGACTTAATTAGGGTTTTAAAGGCAAAACGAGGCATATATATATTATACACACACGCATTGAAGAAGGCAGCAAGGAGGAGACGAAGGCAGCTTGTGAGGAGGGCTCCTAATTGTTGTTCATTCTTGTTGAATCTTGTCATCTAGGCTCAAGTCTGTACTTCAATTTCCACTGATTCAATTCATTCTGAATTTCTGATTGACGATTTAATTTTACTCTTTTTGTTATGAATTTTGATCGATCGATGCCTTAATTGGCGCCAAATAAAGAAGCAGAGCTCTTCCCCCAATCTCGCCCTCCCTAATCGCCAGAATCTTTCTTTTTGCCTCGCTCTGGTATCATTCTCATCTCTGATTTATAAGGAAATTTCAGCTTACTATGAAATATTATTCAGTGATTTGTGAATGATGGATATGATTGTGAAATTGGATTGTTGGTTTTTGTGTGTGTTGTGGAAGCTGTGCATCGCAGATACTGTTGTATGCTGGAATTGGACTAAGCTCTCCCACTTTGTGCTCAGCTATGGAGGATCTTGTTCCAGCTTTTATCTTCTTAATTGCCATTGCTTCCAGGTCTCTCCTCCTACAAGCTAAGGGTGTTTCTTCCATTAATCAAACCAATAACTATAAAAATCATTCAATAAACTAACAATTCCATCATGAAAATTTGAAGTAATTTCTCATTATCCAATCATAAGCTATAGTTATAAACCAAAGTATATTTATATTTAATTTTTTAGCTGATTCTGTTAGAGATTTTCTTTTTTTGGCCTGATTCTGTTAGAGATTATGTGTATTAATACAGTATAAAGTGTATTCAATATTCATTAGTAAAATAGCAATTTACATGCTTATGGGGAGAATCATCAACTTTCAATTGAGAATTAACATATTGTTATTATATGACTCATGCTTTAATTTCACTCACAACAATATACATAATTTACGACAGATAATTCATCACCAAAATTCCTATAGCTAATGAACGTTGGTTTTACAAAAGTAGAGAAAAAGGAAGGCCAATGCTGCTGACTTGCAAAGTGTGGATAAGGGAATTCCATATTTTCCATTTGCAAATACTCCTTTTATGAATGGCCAATAACACACTATCAAATACCAAGCACACATCATTTCTCCTATTCCACTTCCAATATTCCCATTCTCCCTCTTCGGTTCCAACCCCATCAACTTCGTGCCTATCGCTATCACTGCAAGCATCATAATTGTGGTGCCTGGTATAAACATTGGCGACTCATTGAACGTGAATCTACTTGCATCTTCATCATCTCCAGAACTCGAAAATTGATCTTTCTCTGTTATTTCAAACACTGTCTCGGATATTCCCATGAACTTGAGTATCACACTCAAAACAGAAAAAGGCCAAGCAGTCATTGATATTATTCTCGACATTCTTTCGTTATTCCACCATGCTCTCAATGATTGCCTAGCCCCAAAGTACTCCGCTATTGTTTGTATGTTGTAAGCCACAAAAACTGCCACATTCATCCATATGCCTAGCTCCTGAAATTTCATTCATTCATTCATTCCCACATTATTAAATAATTAAATCCCTCATTTGATAAATTTATAAATATGCAGTAAGTACTAAGTAGTTAGTATGGTGACCTTGGGGAAGAAAGTGGTGTTGGTGATGAGGCAATATAGAGAAAGAATAGCATAGCATATTTCTGAGACACAACGAAAGCCCCAATTGATGAGCCATAAATACGCCACGCATTGTCTCCATTGTAGCTTCCCAAAAAGTGTGCCCAAAATTGGAGAGTGCTTGCTGAAGAAGATTTCAATAAATCCTATGGCCCATCTCTTTTGTTGGGTCAATGAAGCAGGTCCACCTTTTGGCGCGCTTCCTGTAAATGCCATCGTGTCGGGTGTACACATTTCGGATCTCCAACCTTTTGAATGGATTCTGAGCCCAGTTAAAACATCCTCTGTTGTTGATCCATACATCCACCCTATCTGAAAATATATATACATACGCAGACATTAAAAATGAATATTAATATATATTTATATTTTGGTCAAAATCCTATTTTGGTCCTTGATATTTATGAAGTGAGTCGCTCATTTCATAAAATTATTGGTCATATCTCTCTCGTTTCAAGTTTGAATGTGATGAAATCAAAACTACGTTACTTTTGATGAGTTATTTCTCTATTTAATTGAGACATTGGGACAGTTGACAAACAAGGTCTAATAGAACCTCTAAAGCTGATATTGATAATTTGACCAAACATAGTTTCGAAGTACTATTTGATTTCGTTTGCCAACGATCTCAACTTGATAGAGATGAAACTCGTCAAGAGTAATTTGCAGCTCCGATTTCGTTGCATTCAAACTTGAAACAAGAAAGATATGACCAAATTCATAAAACAATCTACCTATTTTTAGGTCCGGTTCAATCGAGCAAATAAAGAATTCATCAAAATTAATTCGTAACTCTGATGTCATCATATTCAGGTTTGAAACGAGAGAAATATGAGGATATTCAATAGTTATGGACCAATTATGAAACTTTCTAATTTTCAAAACAAAGTTATTAGAAAATTTAAGGACTAAAATGGGAAATAAAAATATTTGGAGCCAAAACAAAATTTTGGATAAATATTACGGAACAAAATAGAATTTTGGCCTTTATATATTTTTGTTCCGAATCCTCACCTCTTTACCCCAAGCGGTGCCATATTCATATCCACAAGAAGCAACTTCCATGGCTGCCTCTACAACAGACTTGGAAACGTTGTCGTTTGGGGAATAGTTCTTCTCTTGCAAAGCACACGAAGCTGATTTCACCAACTCCTTTGAACTTCCAAATGTTTTCACTAATGTCTCCTCCGATATGTTGTTTCCTACATGCAAATTATAATGAATGCTCATTCTAGGAGTGAAAGGTTTCTTATGTTATTGTCCCGTGTTTTATTTTATTTTTTAAATTGTGATTAAGTTGGATCTTCAATATTAAATTAAAATCGCTTTAATTCTAAACACCAAACTGTAAATATTGAATGAATGATAATTAGTACCATGTTGTGCGTGTTGTTGTGGAGAAAGTCCATAAAGTACTTTCCTTCTGTGGAAGCAATTAGTTCCATTGTAGAAGAGTCCCTGGAGTCCCGCTACTCCTGACCCCATGTACTGCATGCACAGGATGAACAAATAACCAAGTTTCTAAGGTAACATACTATTTTACTATTTATACACACACACATGTTAGCAAATATATAGGAAGAATTATAATATAATCTGATAAGAATTAATCTAATTTGGCGTATGCGGTGAAAATAATTACGTTACATACAGTGAACAAAGCGACCATCTGATTTCCAAATGGGTCATCATTTAATCCGTCAAAGAATTGTTGAAGACATTGAACAAATGCAACTTCATTTTGGGCCTTGGGGTCCAGTAAAACACACATGGCGTGTATTAAAATCTGTGGATTGTTCACAAGCATGTCGCAATCTAGGTTCAAAGTGTATGGAGCATTGGTCATCAACCCTGATACTCTTGTCTGGATTATTTACAAAACCAATTCCATAGTCAGCACATTAGCAATAATAAACAATTTATAATTATCGTAGATTAATTATTACATACCAACACATTCATAGCACCGGCTTTGTAATGATGTTGATATTTTGGCCGCTTCTCTCTTGAAATGTATATCAACTTTGGTAACCCATCCGGACCACCTTCCTTATTTTCCCATATAACCTATAATAATTGCCAAAGTTGTCAACATTTAATTTGTCAAATATATAAGTGTTTTACACACACCTAACCAGAGAAAACTGCATGTAATATATATATATATATATATATTGCCACTACCTCTATTAATTACTATTACTTATACTAGTCACAACTGTTGCCATGTCAACCGCGAATTGAAACTTAGATATTGACACAGATACAAATACGTTAAATTTTTAAAATTATATGATATAATATCACATATATTTATATATATAGATATTTAAAAATTTAAAATCTTTTATTAAAATTTTAAAAATTACAATATCAATTTATAACATATATCATATATATTATTATTTTTTATTATTTATTATGTTAAAATTATAAAAAATTAATTTTATATTTTAAAATTTACAAATATATATTGTCAAATACGAGACACACACACTCAAAAAAGTATTCATGTTTTATAAGCTAACCACTAGCTACTATCTTTTCTGTCTCATCCTTTCAAAATAGATAGATAACAATAGAATATTAACCTTGACGATGGGTGGATGATTTCTCTTCTCTGTATGGGCAAAATCTGCAAATTCTGAGTACAGTTGATTAGGCCCATCTTGAATTCGACGGCAAAGACCTTCGTACTCATCCTGCAATACACACATCACAACACAAATAAAAGTGGCAAAATTAAAATCTCTGTCTGACTAGCTATTTACTATATATACTTCAAAATTAAATATTATCTAAATCACCTTCATCTTTTGCCATTCCTGTTCGAACTCTGGCGATCCGTCTCCAACAACAGGATTTTTCTCGCATTCGCTAAAGTATCTTAAAGGAGCCCTGAGTTGGACATTGTACTTTTTGCAGAATGGTACCCAAAGTTTAGCGAAATTGCAGGCTTCCCCGAGAGCATAAAAAGTTAGTGGGGAACAACCATCATCAGAGACATAGCAAGCGAGCTTGTTCGGAGGGTAATCAACTGCTAACAGAGACAACACAGTGTTCACTGTTAGGATGGGTGGTTCAGCCACTGGATCTGCCGTTGTCACAAACATGTCCACTCCGGGAAGCTCCTCAAAACTCATCCTGCATGAAAGTCATTGGAAAGTTGCCTCTAATAAAAAGAAAAGGAACAAAGAAAGTAGGCCAAAGTGCAAATTGAGTCCCATATCCATCTTTTGATCAGTTTTCAATTTGGTCTTGTATCTTTTATCGTTGCAATTTTGATCATATATCTTTGCAAAAAGTCCCAATTTTGATCCCTTATCATTTTTGGTCTCGTATCTTTTAGTCAAGTTGCAGAATTAGTCTCATATCTTTGCAAAAGGATCAACCATTAGTTGATCTTTTTGTAAAGATATGAGACTACTTTTAAACCTGATCAAAGATATATGACCAATTCTGCAATTAATTTAAAGATATGACTATATGAGATCAAATTTGCAACAAAAAAAGATATAGTCGGGATCAAATTGAGACCTGACCCAAAGATATGGGACCAAAACTATAACAAAAAAAGATATGGAATCAAATTAGAAACTGAACAAAAAAATATGAGACCAAATTTAAACTTTAGCCCAGAAATTAATAAGTATATAAGTATATACCGTTGGAAGAGGCGGTGTGGATAAGTATTGACAGAAGCAGGAGTCCATCTGGTACATATGGTGAGAAGCCAATTAATGGCGAAGGCTGATTCGCATAGGAGTGCCAGGAAGCATGGCATGGTCGAATCATCATAATTGTTGGTGATGATGGAGATCACTCTGGTAACAACAAGTGAGAAGAGGAGAAACAAAATCAATAAGTCCATCAACCTTTTAATAGGACTTGGCTTCAACATGATTCTCTCGTACATAGGCACATTATTATGCTCTTCTTGACTCCCCATTTTCTCTCTAATTCAGAATTAATTAACCTCACTCGATTGTCGTCTATGTATTCATGGATATGTGAGTATATATAGAGAGAGAGAGCAGAGAAAGTACTAGAATTGCTTGAGTGATGTCACGAATAATGTGTCTATTAAACTTCTCTCTGTGTGAGTGAGTGTGAGGCAGAGGATTGCTAAGCGTAGCCTTACGATTCAGTTAATTAAAGTGATAGAAAACGGTTTTCCCTACCCTCTGATCTGGATTCTGGTCCCTACTCCACTGGCCACAAGTTTCAACTTTGCTATACGTTTCAATTCCTTTTGTTTTCGTAGAAGTTTCAATTCCTTTTTTTCGAAATTAGGTATTCTGCACAAAATATTATAACAAGTGGTGGGCCTTTCTGTCAAAAATCAAAATAAACAAATGGTGGGCCCCTCGTATATTATAAACATATTATATTATATTTTACGTAATTCAAATAGATTTGAATACTTAGGATTTTTTCATATTTTGATTAGGATTAGGCAATTATTTGTACTTTTTGGGAGTGTGAGTCAGAGGATAGCTATGCGTAACCATATGATGCAGATACAGAATGAATAAGTCCATCAACTTTTTCAAAGGACTTGGCTTCAACGAAATTCTCTCGTACGTAGGGACATTAATATTATTATGATCTTCTAATTGCCTCCCCATTTTCTCTCTATTTCAGAATCAATTAACCTCACTCGGTCGTCTATGTATTCATGGATATATATGTGAGTATATAAAGAGAGAGCAGAAAAATTAAAGTACTGAAATTGCTTCAAGGAAGCGTGAATGAATAGTGTGTGTGTCTGTCACTGTATGTGGGAGTGTGAGGCAGAGGATTATTGCTATACGTAGCCATATGATACTGATACAGACATAGAAACGTAAGCGGTTTTCGCTATCCTCTCTCTGGTCCCTACACCACCACTGGCCACAAGTAGGGATAACAATTTTTTAGGATCCTTAAGATATCCATCCGTATCCGTCCGAAAAAATATCTGATATCCATCGGATACCGGATATCGGATACGGATATGGATAGTGAAAATTAAATTTTTTTCGGATATTGGACGGATACGGATATTGCCCTCGGATACCCTATATCCGTCCGAAATGAACGGATATTTAGGATATCCGATATCCGATACCCTATTACTTATTTAATTTTTATATTTTACTTTTAATTTAACATTTTATATATAAATATTTAAATTTAATTAATTATATTCATATATATTTTTTTAAAGAATCATATTTTAGTTATTTATATTTAATTTTTTATTTTAAAAAATAAATTTAAAATGTAAATAAATAATAATTTCATTTAATTATATTAGTTGGCGGATAATGGATATCGGGTACCCGATATATCCGATTTATAAAATAGGATATCCTATCCTATATCCATATTTTTTCGGATATTTTGGATATCGGATAGGGTGCGAATACGGATAGTGGCAAAACCACCGGATACCCTATCCGTTGCCATCCCTAGCCACAAGTTTGAATTCCACTATACGTTTCAATTTTTTTTTTCAAAACTTTTCTTTGGCCAAACATTTTTTTCAAAACTAAATATACATACTAGACAAAAACAAAAAAAAAATCTTCAATTCTAACAAAGTTTTAATTAAAATCCAAAAAAATACTTGTTTCGGGTTTGATATTGTTTATTATTTATTTGTTAGGAGCTTTTATATTTAATAATGAATAAATAGATCGAAATATAATTAATTTAAAAGAGATGAAGTAAGATAAAATATATAATTTGTCGATCGGTAAGAAATTAACAATATAAAAGCAGTTTAGTTTGTGACATAAAAATATTATATAGAGTGCCTGAACGATATATGTATTCAACTTTAAAGAGTTTGAGAGTTGAGACATACATACGTTGTTATGAACTTATGAAAAATGGTGGAAGGGCCAATTTCAGTAAGGAATCATTCGGATTGCCTTTATTGGACATCTGTTGTTATCAAATCGTATACAATTATTGTTTAAGTCTTGCCATCCGGAGTTTAGCAATCTTTAGTCTGTATCTTAGTTGTTCCCTTAGAAGGACTTTTAGTGCACAAGAAATCACCAGTGAGAGTCCTTGTATTTGCTTGGAAAGTTTGGCACATGGCTCTCCCGACCTTTTCGATCCTCAATAGATATCATCTCATATGCGACGTTCTTTGTTCGTTTTGTGGTAAATCTAATGATTCGGTTGATTTTGTTTTCCTCCAAGGCCATTTGGTTCGATTTAGACTTCTCGTTGAGGTCTAGTTCACACAGGTTCAGAAACATTTAACAGTGGCTTATCAGATTCTGAGTTCTACGTTGGAGAAAGGACGCGAAAAGGTTCGTTGTTGTTTGGCTTACGGTGCTTCTGGGCTTGAATGTGATTTGTAAACTGAGGAATGTGGCGGCTCGAACGCGGCAAAACATCTCCCCGCCGGAGGTCATTTACATGACTTTTACTACTAGGGAGGTTTATCTTAATGTGTTTGGTAGTTGATCTGTTTCTGCTTTTTCTATTCTAGACTATGTCAAGTTATCTTCCTTTGTTGCGTTGACCTGTCATGGAGGGTTGACCACTGATGCGGGTCACTCTGATGTGGGGCGTCATTAGACTATTTTATCTGCTCTGTAATTTTGGTCGGGTGCGTCTTTTCTTCACTATTTTTATTATAATAAAAAAACTTATTGTATGCTTATTGCTTGCATACAGAGTGTCGAGCCCATCTCTGCAAAACACTTTCAACTTTCAATTGTGTTAATTTTATAATAAGAAGATTCCGCTTGTCATAGTTTTAAAATATTTGATTCAGCTTACATAATTAAAATTTATCAGCATATTATTATTTATATTTTACTAGGAAAATTTTAAGATGTAATTTAGGGTATGCATAAAATTGCATAAAATTGTGTATGAAGTCACATCACTATTTGCATGCAATCCTTAAGTTGTATAATAAATTGACCTTACTAACATATATAACTATGTAGTTTATAAAATTATAATGTTAAGATAGTATCCATCATATCAGTAAAACTTAACATTACTTGATTCAATATGTTCAATTAAAAAAATGAATTATAAACTTATAACTGTTAATTAACCAATGATTATTAAATTAAACGTTGACTGAAACAATTGAGAGTGTGTATGTATAATAAAGAGTTAGCAAGGTGTGCGCAAAATGATCCAGAGTTTCAGACATTTTTTTTGGTTGTGTCCGGTTTTTAGAGTTTTATCTTGACTAATGGAAACTCTACCCGTGTCGCATATTTGATTATGGTGGAAAAAATTTTCAATAGTCATGACTGTATTCATAAAATCTCAAATCTGAGATCTTATTTAAGTAATATTATAACCACTTGAATTAATCCTTAAATTGGTGAGTTTTGATTACTTTGATAACATTGAAAAAGAAAAACACGGAAAGAATATATTTAGATGCATATTACTACGTAATTGATGACAACATCTTAAATTAATAAAATATGATTAATAATATGTAATCTTAAATTAATATACGAAACTTTCAACGATTCTAATTATTTCTATGGAAGGACTTGGAAATAGAATTCTCATTAGCCTACCAAGGGAGAGGACGATATAATTTTTTTTTGAGACACACATGCATTACATATAGACATATTTTCCAAAAATATTTTAAACTAACTTTCTCTATAAAATTACGTATTTGATTTAGATTCTCGGAGTATAAGTATAAAATATTCCTCTAGTCTATTTTCTTCAACTCATTCTTTGTCCGCTCTTCCTTTTTTAGGAGGGCGCTATACTTCTTTTTCAACCATATATGCCTTATTNTGATTTTAATATGAGAAACAATAGAAAATAATAACATATATGACATATATTATAAATAGATATTCTAATTTTTAAAATTTTCATCAAAATTTATAATTTTTTAATTATTTATGTATATAAATATATGCTATGTTGTGTCATATAATTTTATGAACTTGACGAGTCGGTGTGTCAGTGTCAGTGCCCATGCTTCATAAGTTATATATATATATATATATAAACTAGTATGCTTTATATGTCCAGACAAATATATAAATATTAATTTAAATTTAATAAATATTAAAAATTTAAAATAAAAAATATTTTTATTATATTTTTAGTCAAAATTATTTTATTAATAATTTATTATTATTTTAATAGTAAATTCTTTTATTTAAAGTAGTAAGATTTAACTTCTCTTCTCACTATTTCTTTTCTCTTTTAATATTTTATAATAAAATTAATTTTAACCAACTACTAAGATATTCTTTACACATATATAATAGTATAAATAACTACTAGGATATTAACTTCCTGGTAACATGAAGCATTTCTATAATACCTTATTTAAATACATGTGAATAAGTCAATTATGATACAAGTAGATACAAATTTTTATTATTGTTGAAGTTTTCTTTACATATGTTAACTTTTACATCTTTTGACGATTTTCAGATTTCTTGTATATATAGTTTTGAAGGAAAAAGTATATAAATAATTATATTGGTGAATTGATTTGGTTTTGGCCATGAATGTCGTGACATTACTAGTTTTGACTTTTGAGGATGCATGTGAATTGTGACTACAGCAAGCAGGTATTTTGTGGAGTTTGAATCCCCTGTAGGCTGTAATTCCTTGTAGTTTGATGCAGTTTGCCCGTTCATGAGCAACGGGTGCTGTTCTTCATTGTCCCAGATTTCGTCACCCGAATGCCATATTGAATGAAAAATGTAGATTATATATCAAAGATTAAGATTGAAAGGTGTAAAAGAGAATAATGAAACTCGAGTAGCCTATTTTATTATGGAATAAGTGGTGGGTTCGAACTTTAATTGTCTCTCTATAAACTTGACTTTACTTCTTCAATGAAATAATAAGTGGTGGGTTTGAACTTTAATTGAAACTGTTTTTTTAAACAAATCAAAAATAGCTAACCCCTCCCTAGCATAAACATCACTAAATAAGATATCAACTAACGAAGGTGGGGGGTTTGCAACCCATCCAAGAGAACCAATTCTCGTGTTAGACAAATTGACAAGACAATCAGCTGCCAAGTTAGCAGATCTAGAGATTCAACTAAAGCTACAATCATCTAAAGAATTGGAAACATAAATAATTAGTATGTACGATTTTATGTTCAGATTCATCATCCTAAACTCAGATTTCAAGATTCACTCTCCAAAAAATACGATTTAGTATGTACTAAAAGACAGAGGATTTTGTTCTTTTTGGAAAATAAATTTGGTATCAAAGTGCTAACAACGAATAGAATAGGAGATTAAAATGTCACCTTTAGAAGAAGAGAATACCAAAATAAAATTTGTTCATACCTCAAGATATTATAGTGTAATTTACCCCGGGCTAGATGGCATTTTTAATGAAACGGTCAAAGATTTTACACGCCCAATGGAGAATGTCTACAAGAAAAATTAGATTGGTATTTTATAATAATATAAAATAATATAACATACGAATTAGATATAATAATATAATATTAATATTCGTATTTTATTAATAATAGCATTATCCATTATGTAATCAATCAGATAAAATCATTGATATTCAAATAAAAGAAATCGATGGTATTTACTTATTTAGCCAAATCATGAGCAGCTTGGAAACTAGATTCTTTCCGCCGCCTTAAAATATTGAAAGAAATGTGAATAATTATGTAAAATAAAATTAGTTTTCATTTTTGATTTATCTGCTACTAAAGAACAATTCGATACATACAATTTTCGTATTTGCAGCTATATTAAAGTATCACCAGTGACGAATAGTGATGCAACCAACATGGAAAAGGACAACCATAAAATCCCAGTAAAAACATTGAGCTAAGGAAATGGACGAAGAACAATGGTCTAAGTTTTATTTTGGGCTATAATATTTTATATAAAAAAATTTTGTTTTACTTCTTAATAGTTTTTTTAAATTTATTTTGATGCTTAATATTTTTTAAAAGTTATGTTTTAATTCTTAACTACCAAATTAGATTATATTATCTCATTTAAGTTCAATTGTGATAGAATGATTGGAGTTATTGATTATTTTTTACAAATTCTTTTTCTATTCAATTGAACTTAGGGGCAACCGGCAAGCGAAATCAAATTGAACTTGAAATTAAAGCGGACTACTAATTTTATGAAGTTAGTTATATTTCTCTTATTTAAGTTATAAATTACTCTTGACAAGTTTTTTATCCGCTCAATTTGAGCCATTGAAATGGAGGTTAAATAATTCTTTGAAACTTGGTATTGGTATTTTTACTAAAGCTACTTTTAGAGTATTACTTGATCTCATTTGTCGACCACTCTAATTGGGAAGAGAAAAAACTTATTAAGATTAAAGGCGCAGCTCAAATTTTGTTGCATTTTATACTTAAAATGAAAGAAATATAATCATATTTAATAATTATGAACCATCGTGAAAGTTAAATAAAGAATCAAACCGAAACTTTTAAGAGATATTAAGAACCAAAATGGAACAAAAAAAATATTAATGATAAAAAATATAATTTAATTTAAATATTAGGGACTAAAATGAAAGTTTGTTCATACAATTATGAGAAAATTACACAAGGTTCACATATATTTTGTATTTTTAATAATTATACTTAAATTGTTTGACTTTTTTCCTTAAGCAATACCTCATTTTATTTTTTTCTCTACAAAAAAAAATGTATATATAACTTCAATATAACATGCATCATTTTTATAAAGATTTACATCCATTAATAATTTCTAGAAATTATTTTAAATTTTTCTACTAACAAAATCTTTTCCATAATTATATAATTATGGAAGAGTTGAAAGAGTAGAAAGATTGAAAATGGATCATCTAGAGTTCTTTTCTCTAGAGTTCTTGTGAAGTATGAGAAAGAAAGGAAGAGAAAAGAAGAGAGAGAAAGAGAAAATATTATTTTACATATTTTTATTTCATGAATTTCATATTTTCTCTCTCTTCTTCTTCCTTTCTCTCTCTAACTTCACAAGAACTCTAGAGAAAGGAACTCTAGAGGATCCAATCCCAGAAAGATTTGCGTGTGCTCCTCGATCTCTAAGCCAATTATATTAAAAGACTGCGAATCAGTGTCTGGTTCGGCTCGAGTTGGCTTAAGAACCGAATGTGCTCAGAATCGGTCAAGAACCGCTGAAACCGGTTAAAAACCAGAAAAAACTGGCATGAACTGACCGCTTTGGAGAATAGCCAGGTCACTATTTTTTTTAAAAAAAATATTATGGATGAACAACCAGATCTATACATAGAAGAAGGAGATTTGGATGGAGATGAACAAATCTGAACAATGTAAAAAGAAATATTGATGAACAAAATAAGATATAAATGAAAAATAAGAGATTTAAATGAACAAGAAGTTTTGAAACTTAGACACAAGAAGGATGAGCAGCCTCACAGAATAAATGAAGAAGGGTGTGCAGCGTACAACTGAGGAGTAAGAACCTTGCACTTGGGGAATGACCAAACTTGGAAAAAGAATTTCTTTCTGCTATGTTTTGCTTTGTGGTCTTTGTTCCAAAACGTTAATAATGACTCTTGTTTTCATTTAATAGGATGAATGTTTATTTCCTTCTTGTGTTTTATTTCCTTCTAGTTTGTCCTGATTGTGGTTTATTTCATTGTTGGTGATTTATTTCCTTTTTATTGTTTGGCTAGTTTATTTTTTTTGTTGGTTTATTTCCTTATTGTGTTTATTTGACTATTTTTATGTTATAATGGCTCTTTATGAACTTAATTATCACATATTAAATTTGAATTTTGTTATATATAGAATTTGTTAATTATGATTAATAATTTATTATTTTGTTGGTCTATTATTTATTAATATATTATTTATTTATTAATTAACTTTTAAATGGTCCGACCCTAGTTGAGCCATTGAACCTTGAACCTCTACTTTGACCGATTCAATGGCCAGTCCAATTTTAAAAACCTCGCTCAATAACTAAATTCAATATATATTAACACATCAAAGGTGTTTGATGTTTTTCTTCAATGTAATATTAGTAACTTGATATAGATTTTAAACCACATATATTGATTATAATTATTTATATTTTAGCCATGTTTTGGATATATATAGCAGTACTCTGTTTGCTTATTTTGTTTGATTAAGAATAGTACAAGAAAAAGAAGAGTGTAACTTGATAGGTTTTAAAAACATATAATTATAATTATTTATTGGCCATAGTTTCAAATTTGTCTCTTATGTATAAGATAGATTTTAAATTAATTTTTTATTTTAAATTAGTCTTTTATAGATATATATATATATATATATCTATAAAAGACTACGAATGCTACCATAGTCACTTAAACAAAGCAACCATGTCCTAAGCAAGGGCATGGCTGCCCAAGCCTTGCCCTAAACAAGGGCATGGTCGCTCAAACCTTGCCATGAAGACCCAGCGTCAAACGAGTCATCTACGTAATCTGTCTTCGGAGATCATGTATTCCAGTAAAGATTTATCTAAATATTTCGCCAAGAGATATCTTTCCTGGAATATCAAAACTAAGCTGATTCTCATAGAGTCAGTGGGATAACAAATCCCCAAATATGAGACCTGCCTAATGGCGCCGCTCACACTATAAAAAGGTCTAGGGAGGGTCGATCAAGGTAACACACTTACTCAGTCTAGACTGATTACTCTAAAATACTTGTTACTAACTTAGGCATCGGAGGTGAATCGCGGGGCTTATTTTACAGAAAATCGCTACCAGAATTTCTCACTGAACCAGGTAAATAAGTCCCTCAGGCCAGAACTTAGTTGATCAATATATATATATATATATATATATATATATAATTTTTTCTTTTTAATGTAAGGCTACATGCCTACAATGAGTTTTTCCTTTATGGAGTGTTGGGTGACTTTTGTAACACGTATGTCAAGATATTTTTTTTTTGCCTGATTTCAAGATTTGACTTTCCATTATTATTTGCATTTAAAACTTATAACTACAGTACTACACATGCAATTTTGTTCTGTTTTGTGAGGCCAAAATTCGTGGAATTTTTTAAGACAAATGCTGGATTCCGAAATTTGTTATTTTGTCTATTTCTTCTATTGTTATTTCTTCCGAAATTTGTTATTTTGTCTATTTCTTCAATATATCAGCGGTGTATAAAAGCCAAAACATACAGAAATGAATAATATAAAATTGGAAATATATATGAAGTTATAAAATTAAAGAAAAAGGAAAACCAATACAAAAAAAAGAAGCATAAAATGTGGATAAGGGATTACCATACTTCATTTTTATATCAAAGATAAATAATTTTCTTTGTTTGATTTATCACCAGAATTCTAAAGCTAATGAATGTTGGTTTTACAAAAGAATAGAAAAAGGAAGGCTAATGCTACTGACTTGCAAAGTGTGGATAAGGGAATACCATATTTTCCTTTGGCAAACACTCCTTTTATGAATGGCCAATAACACAATATCAAATACCATGCGCACATCAATTCTCCTATAGTCCTATTCCACTCCCAATATTTATATTCCCACTCTCACGCTTTGGTTCCAACCCCATCAATTTCGTCCCTATCGCTATCATTGCAACCATCATAATGGTGGTGCCTAGTATGAACATTGGCGACTCATTGAACGTGAATCTACTCGCATCTTCATCATTTCCAGAACTTGAAAATTGATCTTTCTCTGTTATTTCGAACATTGTCTCAGATATTCCCATCAACTTGAGTATCACACTCAAAAGAGCAAAAAGCCAGGCGCTCATAGCTTTTATTCTCGACATCCTTTTGTTATTCCACCATGCTCTCATTGATTGCCCAACCGCTAAGTATTCCGCTATTGGGTGTATGTTGTAAGCCACAAAAATTGCCACATTCATCCATATGCCTTGCTCCTAAAAATTCATCCATTCATTGAATAATTAAAATAATCAGTTGATTCATATATATATATATATATATATATATATGTGACCGGGCACTCGTCGTTAGTGCTCGACAAATTAATACTCAAGCTATGCCCAAATATTATATTTATATATAATATAGTGCACAATCCAAGGTCCGATCTCTAAGGAACTTCTTGGATGAGAATAACAATAATCAATTATGTAAATAATTATGAATTCAAGTTTGATGTTTATGGATTTGGTAATTATAAAGATAAGAACAAGAAAGTAAATAACATAAAGAAACTAAAGAAAACATAAAAGAATGAATATGGAGGGATGAGAATATGAAGTCCTAGAGAATAATCACGAAGTCTACCATCATAGCCCAATAACGATAATCAAGAAAGTTATTATTATAATCATGTCAAGCAAAACCACATCCAATATTATATCTCGTATACACGAAATATGGATTAATCATGATAATCATAAACGACTCAAACCAAGTAAACGATTTATAATTAAACATAACAATCCTTAAGCAATGGCGATAATAGAAACAATAGATAGATCACTCTGTCATACGACCACAATTCAACTGAATGTGCAAGAGCAAACTTTATTAATGGTGAAACAAACATACTAATATTGTTTATGAAAGAATTAAAACGATCTAATGAACTATTATCTAATTAAGACTAAACATAACAATAGTAATAAAAACTCCTTGGACATCGACGACCGTTGAGCTCAGGCTTCATTCGGATTCTCCTCTAGGATGAAGAACATTTAGGCTCTCATCATAGAGGCTTAATGACAGCTACTCTATTCTATTTTATTCTGCCACCAGCTGAGGTGTTGGGGTGTTTCTCAGATGCTCTGAATGCAGAATGACGAATTCTATTTATAAGCTCGAAAATATGCTTGATCTGCAAGTCAAGGAACAAATTTGGACTTGAGCCGTCAGCTGAGCCAGCGGCTCAACACGGGGGCGCAATGCAAAATACGCGATTTTTCGATTATTATCTCCGTATCTTGAATCCTAACCGTCCAAATTATATGTTTAAACTTCGGAATATCTTGAGCCACGAGATTTCCAATTTGAGCCGCTGGCTCAAATTGACGGGGCAGCGCAAATTCCGCGCTGAAGATATTTGCTGACGTCATACTCTTCTCAGAGTCCCGCGTTGCTGGAAGTCTTGATTCTAGACGTTTTCCATTGGTTAGACCCTGTTTGGATATCTGAAACACTGACAAACCCATTAAATAACACTTATTTATAAAATACACTAAATAACCTATTTTTATCCATTTTATTATGCCATACCTTAGTGCAGCCATTAGCACATTAATTGGTCTAATTGCAATATATTAGCATTATAAACATGTAAAAATAAAACCAAATAACATGTCAATAATTGGGCTGATCAATATGCAATAAGTACTAATTAAGTATGATTACCTTGGGGAAGAAAGTGGTGTTGGTTATAACTTATAAGGCAATATAAAGGCAGAGAAGCATAGCATATTTCTGGGACACAAAGAAAGCCCAAGTTATTGATGAGCCACAAATACGCCACGCATTGTCTCCATTGTAAGTTTCCGAACAGTGTCCCTAAAATTGGAGAGTGGTTGCTGAAGAAAATTTCAAGAAGGCCCATGGCCCATCTCTTTTTTGGGTCAATGAAGAAGGCCCACCTTTCGGCGCACTTCCCGTAAATGGCATTGGGTGTGGAATACATGGTTCAGATCTCCAACCCTTTGCATGGAATGTGAGCCCAGTCAGAATATCTTCTGTTGTCGATCCATACATCCACCCAATCTGAATACATATTTCCCAAACTCAAATAAATAAATATGTTGAATATTGATACATAATAGATTGTAAATTTACGCGGAGTCAACTAATTTTTTTTTTTGCCAAAACACATTTCATTCAACATCAAAAAAGCCCAAAAAAGATGTGGTGAGAAACAGCAACCACAACAACCAGAAGCCATTAGACAAGATCATAACCAACGAAGATGTGGTGTGACCATCCAACTAAAGGGGCCCATATTCAAAGTGGCCTTCTCAGGTACTCAAAGAGTAACCTTGTAACGAGTCCGAAGCACTGAAAAACCAAGACAAAGCTTAAACATCAAAGAGAAAACTAATTAAAGAGGGTTTTTCCATCTCTTGTAAGAATCTAAAAATTAAAAGAACTTTCAAACCTCTACAGATAAAAGCACTCATGAAGCCCTAGTGGCTGTTAGAGGCCAGCAACCAACACAATTTCAGCATCCTTCCCTGCTATGAAAGAAAAAACACATGAACCCTCCATATTAATTAACTCATTCAAACCCACCAAAATTTCATAATAGTCCTCAACTTCAACCACTAGAAACTTTTCCACAAATCTGACCTTCTCTCTATCCAACCAGCAGGTTCCAAAATTCGATTTCTCCTTTCTAGCCCCATAATTGATACAAATACTCAAATCATACTCTAATTTACTAACGAAATTGGCAAATCGCTAACATCTATCAAGAATAACTCTAAGCCAGAGCATACTAGTGAAGACCGATAAAACCAGATCAGATGGGACACTCACAGTAGCCAAAGAACTTGTGAAATGTCTGTCCCCCAACTAATCCTCAAAAGCCAAGAAGTCACCGATCTCCACGCCGACCACCTCCAACAGAAAACCTAACAGTTGATACATCGCACAAACATCCACCATCGTCCCCTTCTTCCGAACTTGCGAATTGTCCATTTCTCCTCCTCATCCATGGCGTTGTCATCACCACCATTGTCCTCCTCCATTTTTGAAACACTGTCACCACGAGCATCCATACGACCCGCAATCACCCACCCTAACCAAGAAGCTATCATTGAGGAGAGAAACCAAGACTCTCACGTCGGAGAGGGCATAAGTGATCCTAGCAAGAGCGCCGCGCGAGAGAGACTTTTTGCTAAATAATATATCACCGCACAACCTTTCTCTCAGTCAACTAATCAATCTATAAATGATTAAAATATATTATTCAGTTCCTGAATTATTACAATTGTCAACGATTTGGTCTTTCAGTCAAATTTAAGAACCAAAAAGCACAAATTCATTACAAAATGATAGACTAAATAGTATAAATTCAATACAAATTCAAAGACCAAAAAGTATAAAATTAGTTCAATTTCAGAGACTAAATAGAATTAATTTGAGTTAATTTTTTACTTTTGTCTTCTCTTGCAAAGCACACGAAGCTGATTTCACCAACCCCTTTGAACTTCCAAATGTTTTAACTAATGCCTCCTCCAATATGTTTCCTACAAATTGAAACGAAAGCTCATTTTAGAAGTAAAATAATGTTTCTTCTTTTTACAGTAATGTATTTTATTTTATTCTTTAAAGTACGATGAGGTAAGATCTTGCATGTTAAATTGAAATCGCTTTTTAACGCAAAACTTTAAAATTTTAATAAATTATCATAATCACTACCATTTTGTGTGTGGTGTTGTGGAGGAAGACCATAAAGTACTTTCCTTCTGTGGAAGCAATTAGTTCCACTGTAGGTGGGTCCCTGGATTCCCGTCATTCCAGCCTCAAGGGACTGCATGCAACAAGACAAAGGCATAATTAATGTGAGTTATAAAATATGTATATATATGTTAGGGAGGATTAATTTTGATGTGTACAGTGAGTATAATTATGTTACGTACACTGAACATAACAACCAGCTGGTTTCCAAAAGGATCATCCTTTAATGCGTCAAAGAAATCCTGAGGATATTGAACAAATGCAACTTCATTTTCGGCCTTGGGGTCCAATAAAACGCACATGGCATGTGCTAAAATCTGTGGATTGTTCACAAAAATGTCGCAATCTAGGTTCAAAGTGAATGGAGCATTGGTCATCAACCCTGATACTCTTGTCTGGATTATTTACAAAACCAATTTCATAATCAACGTGTTATATATAGCAATAAACAAATTATACTGTGGATGGGTTATTGCATACCAACACATTCATAGCACCGGCTTTGTAATGATGTGGATGGTTTGGTCTCTTCTCTCTTGAAATGTATATCAATTGCGGTAATCCATCTGAGCCTCTTTTTTCTCCCATATAACCTGTAATTGCCAAATCATGAACATTTATTTTAATATATAAGTGTTATTACCATATATTGGCATGCACGACACATGCACAATTTTGTATATATATATATATATAATCACAAGTGAGGACTAACCTTGACTATGGGTGGATGATTCCTCGTCTCTGTATTGGCAAAATCTGCAAATTCTGGGTACAGCTGATTGGGCCCATGCATCTTCAATTCGACGACAAAGACCTTCATACTCATCCTACAACGTAACACACACACAAAGCGACAAGTTAAATTAAAATCTCTGTCTGACTAGCTATTTACCATATATACTTCAAAATTAAATATTATCTTAATTACCTTCATCCTTATCCATTCCTGTTTGAACTCTGGCGACTCGTCTCCAACAATGAGATTTTTCTCGTATTCGCTAAAGTATCTAAAAGGAGACCTGAGTTGGACGTTGTACTTTTTGCAGAATGGTACCCAAAGTTTAGCGAAATTACAGGCTTCCACGAGAGCATAAAAAGTAAGAGGGGAACAACCATCATCAGAGACATAGCAAACGAGCTTGTTCAGAGGGTAATCAACTGCCAACAGAGACAACACAGTGTTCACTGTCAGAATGGGTGGTTCAGCCACTGGATCTGCCGTTGTCACAAAAATGTCCACGGCAGGAAGCTCCTCTGTACTCATCCTGCATGCAATATACATAATATAGATTGTTTATGTTAGAAAATATGCTAGTGAAAATAGCCCAAGAGGGGGGGGTGAATTGGATTTTTAAAGATTTTTCTTTGTAAATAAATTAGTCCTTTGAAACCTTTCCTTGAGAAATAGATTGTTTCCTTAAGATATAAAAGTCAAGGTTCTTTTTAAAACCACTTCCTTAAGAACTGAATCTGATTTGTTTTAAGAAATATTCTTTTAAAAAGTTTGCAAGATAGAAAGCGCAGGATAACTATCACAGACCAGAAT
>QANZ01020910.1:41757-56138 GCA_003254925.1 Chamaecrista fasciculata | reverse complement strand
TATATATATCAAAACTGAATCATGAGCAAATTCCAAGCCAATCACATTCAAAAAGATGATGTGCTTTAACTTGAACAACATCATGAGCAAATTCCTACACATGATGCGAAGGGAGATTATTAGATAAAATATCAACTTGCAAGTTGCAATACATCAGCAAGCAAATGAATGTAACAAAGATATTGGCAATCTTCTGATTGTAGAACAAATTAAATGACCCAGCGGAACATTTTAAATTGTGAAGCAGTGAAAGAATCATAGAAACCATGGTAATGAAATAATGAACGATATTTGAAAGAAAAAAGTTTTGGGGTGAACAGTGTGACTATTTATCAGTTACAACCTACTCTTTATTCAAGACCATCAATAAGTATGCAGATATACAGTCAAATAGAACAGTCAGGAAGCACAAAGAATGCAAATTAATTCAGTCAGTCTAAGAAGAATTTTATAAATCAGGAAAAAATCCATCACTTTTGAACATTAAGTAGTGCAAACCAAAGATGACAGCTATAACCAAAACTAAAAAAACATGTAGTTGCAGCAAATTTCAGCAGAGACATGAAGAATTAAACAGCAAATTTCAGCTGAAATCACATTGAATTTTTTGTTCCATGGTCCATGCTTAGTAGTTAGTACTCCTTTTTCAGACAAACTTGCTTTCCCTAGTATGTATTGATATTCATAGAAAAAATGAGCTTATCAGCTATAATGCTTCGGTACTGAAAGTTTTGGACCAATAAACTGATTCTGCTAAGTTCAGTGATTTTCAAAAATCATGAAATGCACATACCGCTTTAGAATCGCTAAACCTTGATCAACAAAAAGATGAAAAACAAAACTTTAGAATCGCTAAACTCTAAGAAATGAAAAATAAAACTTTCGTCAATCCGAAACACTGAACAATAGACACTATGTTCAAACCCAATATTCACCCAACTCCCAATACATAACCAAATAAAAATGGTCACAACAGTAATATCTATCCAATACAAACACCAGGAGGCAATTAAAATGCTCAGAGAGGGACTAAACTGAAATATATATTAATATTAAAGGACTTAATTTACAATTTACACAAACACCACTCACCTCACCGAAGATGACTGTCGGAAGATGAACTGCGAGACGGCGATGACGAAGAGAATGGGTAGGTGGGAGAAGGAAGTCGCTGGAAATTTGAAGAAATAGGGATGATGAAGAAATGGGGATGCACGGCTTGGCTTTCCTAATTGCGTCCTTCTTCACTCTCTCTGCACCGATCAAATTTACAGCCCAAATCAGAAATGCTAAAATCAGAACCCAACACAAAATGCCCAAGTCCAAATGAGAAACCTTGTTGGCAAAAACTAAGAACATTCATACCTTTGCCCATACAAAGCAGCAGCTGCTCCAATTCCTTCACGAAACCTATCACGCCTCCCAAAATGAAAACGACGGCAAAGAAGAGAGAGAAGAGGAAAGTCGCGACGGTGCTCGTGGCTGACGACGGCGGCGCTCATGGCGGACGGAAGACAACGACGGAGCAGGGTTGTATGTTAGGGTTGCGGAATGAAAGAGAGAAAGAGAGAGTGAGAGGGAAAGAGAGAAAGAGAGAGTGAGAGGGTTGCAGAAGGAAAGAGAGAAAGAGAGGGAAGGAAAAGGAAGAGGGTTGCAGAAGGAAAGAGAGAAAGAGAGAGTGAGAGAGAAAGAGAAGGCAGAGGAGATTTGGAAATCAAAATTTGAAATTTGAATGGGGTTGAAATTTGCTGATATGTTGGAGAGTAAAGGCGGGATTGAGTAAAATTGCTGCCACGTGTCAGGAGGAGAGTGAAGGTAGGAAAAGGAAAATGAAGGAGGAGATGACATGTGGCAAAAACAAAACATTGTTATGTAGATATTAGTAGATTAGTAGATTAGTAGATAGTAGATTAGTAGANGCGGGATTGAGTAAAATTGCTGCCACGTGTCAGGAGGAGAGTGAAGGTAGGAAAAGGAAAATGAAGGAGGAGATGACATGTGGCAAAAACAAAACATTGTTATGTAGATATTAGTAGATTAGTAGATTAGTAGATTAGTAGATAGTAGATAGTAGATTAGTAGATTAGTAGATTAGTAGATTAGTAGATAGTAGATTAGTAGATTGTAGAATCACCTTTTCAAACAATTTTTTTTTTGTTTTCTTATTTTTAGAATAGATTTAAAAATAAATGTTATCAAACAAGGTTTTTTAATTTTTGTTTTACAAAACCTGTTCTTAATTTACCTTGTTTTCGATATATTTACACTCAAAGATAATGGTTTCGAACAAATTACAAATAAATTCAAATACAACTCAATTTTCTATTGCAGATTCTGCAATATAATAAGACATCTCTTTCAGATATCATAACAGTAACTACCAAACTTAAACTTACCAGGAATGAATCAGTTTCTATTAAAAAGGAAGACTATCTTGAGTTGGACTAGACAAAACCGAAGTGAGAATGTTTTACACCGCCCGGCCTGGTGATTCTGGAAAAAAAAAATGCTAAAGAAACAAAAATGCTGATAGTACTGGCATCACTTGACCACCTCCAATTTGAAATTCAGTCACTTCAAAATAAACAAATTTGTTTTTACAATCAAATAATGTTCTTTGATATCACTTAAAAGTGCATCTTATTGCATACCAGTCACTTTCTACCAACTTATAAATAATCAACAAACAAGAATTAAGCTCGCCACACAACCAATAAGCAACGCACAAAAAATCCTGAGACAGCAATGTCAATGGTTTCGGTATTCCTGGTGGTACCTGTGGCATCGCACAACAAGGATTTTCTAACATATTACAAAAGCTCTTCAAACAAGACCGGAGGACTAAAATACAGACAAGCTGAAGAATCTTGTGTTTCAGTCAAGGATATTTTATCAAACACCAATGAAATCTTCTGAGACATGATGATACATGGCAACACCTTTTTTATAAATATGCACATCATTGAGGTTGCAGTGCTCCTTGAATACTTTTAACTGCACTGTCGTAGTTGACAAAACCCATAAACCAAAATTCATGGTTGTCCACTGAGATAATCTGTATATATTTCTCCGACGGTTTGCTTCTGCTTGTTGATGGATTAACGGCTCTCAGCTGATGCAATGGAATAACAACCTATATAGGGATACGAAGCAAAGCATGCGTGTAAAACCTTAAATATTAATAGTTAACTTGAGAAAATAATGGAAAGTAAAACCACAATTTTCTCTGCCAAATAATCTTGTTGAAGACCAATTCGTATTACCACCTAACGAAGTAGACAACTTAACTAGCACCCAGTTATAGGTTAAATAATTGTCAATACAGAGCGCACCGAATAACATATAACCCACATCTCAAAAAGAATGTAAATCTTGTAGATCCATCAATAAAGATTAACAATAACATTTAAAAAAATGGTTAGTCTATCATGCAAAGTGGGCATTGTATGCAATTAGTAATGTGATTCCATATATAATTTTGATTGGTTAAAAAAGTTATCTTTTTTTTTTTTATTATTATTTTTCAGCATTAAATTACTTAAAAAAAGAGATTCCGCCACGTCACAATTGTATGCATACCCCACTTTGCATCTTAAAATTTCCTTTAAAAAAATTAAGATCAGGAAGTTATAAAACAAAAATAGAATTTGGTAGTATAATCATATTATTAGGATAATCATATATCAAGGACACAACATCACTTAGGCACTTAGAAATAATCTTGCTGTCAAGGAATATACAATAAGTAGTCAGTTGAATATGTCTACTTTAATTGCATTATTATCTAAAATCTCACGGACGAATACTACATTTAATTGCATTTTCTATGTTTATATAGATATATATATCCAGTATCCACCACTAGCTAACAATCACAGCGAGGGAGGCCGTGAATAAGATATTGCCACTTAGAAAATGTATAATAGAAATTAAAGGATAATACAAAGTGTTTAAACATAGTATACCTTATAATAGCTCCATTGAGTCTGCTCACCCACTTGGTAAGAAAGTGGGTTGTCACTACAAAATGCCAGCTTTGCTGAAGACAGATATAAAACTCCCATTACAGGTCCAGCCGAAGTGGACAGGTAGCATGCATACGTTTTTAAAAGTTGCTCTTCAGGAACAGTCTCAAAAGTTGATCTAAAAATCTTTTCATAGCCACCTTCTGCAAGAACTTTTGTACTCTGAGCAATCCTTCCCACGGCAGCGTCAGCAAAACTAGGACCTGTTTTCACTGATTCGTAGATGGCAGAAAACAGTTCAGGCTCCTAATCAATATAAAAACTTCAAAGACGGATTCTACAGCCGCTTATGCAGAATTACCAACAACAGAAGAAATGGATTATTGATGGCAGAGCAAATTATTGAGAGAATGGAGCATACAAGACAAGGTCTGCCAACAGCCGTATTCAAAAAGGACGACGATAACAACTCATAGTTAGAAATCTGTTTTTTCAAGTAAACCTCAAAATCTAATCAACACATCCAAATTCTACTGTTTGTCTATTTCCCTCTCTAAGCATTTTTACGTTATTTTTGAGAAAGGGTGGTCAAGTAAACACCATATCTTACTGTAGTCGTAATTACATAACGATCGTCAGTCAATATATATATTGAAAACAAAAAAGTCCTAAGAATTGAAATCGATGCGATGCAGCAACTCAATAAGCAAAAATAGGAGTCATGATACATACAGTGCTGCCACATATTCCCGGCGAGATCCTCGGCCTTCTTGGTAGCCTCAGCCGCTTTCTTTCCCCATTTCCCGAGAACATCCTTCACTGAGCCCAAAGTATCTGCGTAAAACAACAAGTTGAAGTAATTCTGAAAGCCCTAAATCTAAATCTTGAAAGTCAAAATTGAATTGAATTATCGAATAGACTAACTCTTGACAGATGCGGGCGGGGCCGTCGGAGCAGGGGACACGTAGGGATTAGATTCATTGGGCATGGTGGTGGCAGCATCGCCGGAAATTGGGGCGCGAACTTCGGCGGCGGAAGGAGCATTGACTGGTGGTTGTTGTTGCGACATGGAAACGGAAGTCCAATTTTCCTGAGGAGGAGACACATCGTTGGGGTCGATTTTAGGATATGGAGCGAATTCGGAGGAGTGAGATTGAGATTCAGAATCTTTGGCTTCTGCTTCTGATGGCTTCGCGGGGTGGGTTTGATTCTGATCACCACTCATGTTTCTTTCTTAATCTTCTTCTCTGCTTCAATTTTTTGGAATGTTCGGGATCTTAGTTTTACGGCTTATGGCTATATATTATTACTATGATGTTGACGATAACCCCAAATCCGGACTTTTCCACCCCTTATGGAACAACGCAAGGAATCTAGTGGATTCGTTTTCTCACAGAAACTGAGAAAATATAGCTTATTACAATGAAACTAGGACCGGAATTCAAAATTGCATATCGGAAATTTTGTTATTGGTCATAATCGTCAAATACTTGGACTTTTTGTCTATGGCAATGTGGGAGACTGGAAACATAGTCAAGAAAAGCAAATTACAGGCCCAGCCTTTGAGAGCTCGGGCCCAAATATATTTGGGTTCTTTGGGTCATCAATTAATGGCAGCCTATTATTAAAAAACAAAACACGGTTGCCATCTCTTGTAGTCATAGGATCAGAATTAGCTTTGAGAACGATGGAAATAAAGCACAAAAATTGGTGAAGTGTGTGAAGTGTATAGATAACTAGAAATAAGTAGGGAGAGAATCTTAAAGTTAGTGGGATTCACAAATTCTCTTTCTCTAATTCTCACTATCTCTCTCTCTACACTTCATACAATTCACCAAACTTTACATTTTAGAGGATCCACTACATAGAAGGAAATTGTGTGTTCTGCTGGTGAATAGCTCCTCTCTTTCAACTTATATTCTACTTTAGAGAGAATATTGGCTTGATTCCTCAAACATGAACTCCATAATGTTAATGTTTTCTAAAGGGGGTAGGGAATGAAGCCTTCACACGTCATTGCAATATCATGGAAAGAATTGCCTTAATTAGGCCCGGGAGATCGATCAAAATGAGGTTTATTTAACCTCAATGAGACATTGACTCACTTTAAGGACTCAGATGACCAACAAATTTTTGTATGTATTAAGATGGGATACGCGCTACTCTAGCCCGTCTTCCATTTTAGTACGGACCAATCAGACTGTGCCACGTAGCACAGCTTGATTTTTTCAATTTTTTTTAAATAAAAAAAAATCAAAGACTCTGATTGAATTAAAGGAGGAGGAGGCAAACGCCTCCTCCCCCAATATATATATATATATAAGCCCCAATATTATTTTTAAATAAGTGCCAATATGTATATAATGTTATTTTATTACATAATTGTGTTAGTGTAGTATACTAGTGTGTAGTTTTTTTTCTAAATGATTTTGGGTGAATTTATTAGTAATTAGTATGTGTAGATTTAAGAATTTAGGGTATAGGAATTAGTAGAATTTTAAATACAGGTAATTAATTTATTTTATATAAAAGAAATTAATAAATTTTGAAAAATTATAAAATAAAATAATTTAGGGTGGACCAAGCAGGCTTCCACGATAGAAATCTCAGAAGACAGATACATGTAAATTAGATTGAGCTTAATTTCTATATCCTAAATTCTTAAATCTACACATACTAATTACTAATAAAATCACCCAAAATAATTTAGAAAAAAAACTACACACACCATACTACACAATACACTAAGGAGGCGTTTGGTACACGGATTGGAAAACTAGTCCCGGGATTAGGAGCTCCGACATAGACTAATTCTGCGTTTGGTACACGGATTAAAAAATTTCCGGAAATATTGTATTCCTAGGAGTAACATAATTTCCTAAAATAGCTATTTTTTAATCTCACCCTAGGGGGTGGGATTAATCTAATCCAATGGGATGAGATTATTTTGGTCCACCCAATATTTAATTAGCTAAGAGGATAAATTAGTCATTTTAATAATTTATTAGTAATTAGTATGTGTAGATTTAAAAATTTAGGGTATAAGAATTAATCTCAAAGTAATTTACATGTACCTGTGATGTGAGATTTCTACCATGGAAGCCTGGTCCACCCAAAATCATTTGAAAAAAAAAACTACACACACCATACTACACACTAGTACACTACACTAACACAATTATGTAATAAAATAACACTGTATATATATTGGCACTTATTTTAAAAAATATTGGGCTTATATATATATATCCTCCCCCTTTAATTCAATCAGAGACGTGCTAGTGTAGCACGTCTTTGATTTTTTTTATTTAAAAAAAATTGAAAAAACTAAAATAAGAGACGGGTTAGAATAGCACGTATCTCATCTTGGTATATAAATAAATTTGTTAGTCATCTAAGGGCCTGTTTGGCAACATGACATTTCAATCTCATCCCATTTCAATCCTAATCTCAACCTAAAATTAGATGAACAGTCCAGTTTGGGTTTTTGTGTGGCACATAATCTCATCTCAATCTCATCCTAATCCTCATCCCATCCAAATCATCATCCATTTATCATACATTTACTAATCTACCCCTATTTATATACCTATATTTACCTACACTCTAATACAGATATAAAAAAGATAATTAGACAAAATAGTAATTTTACATACCCTCATTTATTACACTTATAATTTTCTCTCTCTCCATCATTTCTTATTAATTTTTTTTCTTTCCCTCTCACTCACTCACAAACACACACAAACTTCTCTCTCTCCTTTTCTCTCTATCTCTCACACACCCACCTACCCACTCCCTCTCTCTCCCTCATATATATATATATATATATATATTATATATATATTTTATATATATATAATTTATATTAATTTAATTAAACAAAGATGTTTTTGTCTATTTGTAATGTTGTTTTTTTTAGTCCCAACATTTCTCTATTTCTTTTGAGTAAAAATACAATTGAATCCCTAAATTATTTTTTAAGTTACAATCTTCTATTCTATTTACTGTATTTTTTTAAAAAAGAGAAAAAAATTACTTATCTTCACTTTTATAGGCATTTTAGTCCTCAAACTATGAGCTCAATTTCCTTGGCTAGTAAAACTATTTTATGTTTAGTTTTTTTCTCAAACTATGAAAATAGTTTGATTTTGGTCCTCAAACTATTTGTTGTTCTAAATTCGTGTCCAAATTCATCCGATGATTATTCGCTATGGATAATGGAGAAATAACGGTTATTTTTTTGTTGGGAAAATACACAAGTTTCCATGTGTTTGTTATTTTTCTGGTTCGAATCATGGGTAGCAAAAAAATTGCAATGTTGTTTTGTTGGGAAATTACAAAGTTATGGACCAAATTGTACATTTACAATCATTTCCATATTACTTGCATTCTGGTCCCACGATATTGTTTGTTATTTTTTGCACCTTGCAAATAAAAAATATACCCGATTGTTGACGGTACAAGCTTTGTTCGAGCCCCGAGTACAGATATTAGGGACCGATTCTTTGGACCGATACAATGTTATGGACCAAATTTTATGTTTACAATACTTTTCATGTTATTTGCATTCTAGTCCCCAAAATATTACTTATTATTTTCTTTATATTCAAATTCATAAATGTGCCCCATTATTCATGGCTGGGATTCTCTACGAGCTTTGAATTATCACTCACACATGTTAGGGATTGATTAATTGGCCGGATACAAATTTATGGACCAAATTGCATTCTCAAAAGAATTTTAATGTTATTTTCATTTTGCCCCATAATCTCATCCAATAGAATGGACCAAAATCCATAATCCTATATGATTGAGAAATCACGCTTTCCAAGAGCATCTCATCCAAATATCATCCCAGTCAAGCCCCAGTCAAACCCCACCCAAACACCTATATCTCATCTCAATCTCAATCTCAACATCATTATTTCATACCATTTCTACCCCTATACAAAATAAATAAATCCAACAACCTATTTCACCTAACCACAATCATTACATACCCTTTTATATAATTTCACACCCTATTATACATCATTTTCTCTCAAACCATCCAAACACCACTACATAGTCTCATCTTATCCTAATTTCAACATCATCTCATCTCATCTCATAAGTTGAGATTGGATTGAGATTGGATTGAACTTTTTGCTCCCAAACAGGCCCTAAATTCTTAAAGTGAATCAATGTCTCGTCGAGTTACAAAAACCTCAAAATGATGGAGCTTGAATAATGTAAAAGCTGCCTTGCCTTTAATGCTTTTCCATATAGAACAAAATTCTCAAGTGAAAAGTACCTTTTAGGACTCTAAATCAAAATTATATAATAGTCTTTTTGACCTACAATACTTGAGATCTATTATATACCTCTCTCAGTCTTCCGTCTGAGAGATAAGAGGGAATAAGTAAAAATAATTGAGAAAAATATTACCAAATTTTTTATCCTGCTTCAAATTCTTAAATACGCAATTAAGTTGATTGAGTATATATGAGACTCGTCATTTTTAGAGGTAGATCTTCGAACTAGCAGAGTAGCTAGAATAAGTCAGAATCACTTTTTATTTTGGGGCATTCTTGTATTAATTTTCACTTGCAGATTGCAATGCAGGTTCGATATAGTTTCTGTCCTTCGCTAACTAGCAGCACTAGCTTGAAAGCCTAGGGTATTCCCAAAAGCATGGCTTAAATTGCTTGCTTTTCAACATTTCAAAGGTCACATACTATGCCCTCATCATGCAGTATGATTTTAAGCATTAGTGGGGATCGTACCATAAAGAGAATGCTCTTTACTCTTTACCAGATTACGAGGTCGGGCTAATGGATCCGTGGCTTCCAGCAATTATCGCAAACATGTGTATTGAGCATCTAAATTAAAAGGCCAATTCCAATGTTGGGTTTAATTTCTCTTTCTATATATGTTGTCAAGACTCGAGCCTATAATCTATTCAAGTTAATGTTGTTCATATTAACCCAAATGGCATGAAACAAATATTCGGTGGCAAATGTTATATATAATCCCCTTCACATCGCTATCACCAAAAAAAAATAAAAATCAAGCCCTCTTTTCCCGACTTGCATCCTCATTCTTCTTCATTTACGAGTGTCAATTATGGATGAATGAGGCATATGGAACGCGATAATTTAGGCATCACTCACATAGGATTTGTTAGACATAGTAATCACTAATAAACACCGAAACAACAGAGAAACAAGAAAGATTAATCATAGATTTGTTTTGGATTTTTAGGTGATATATATATATCTGTCTGTGTGTGTGAATGGTACGAATAGATTGATTGTTATTCCTTGTTAAAGAAAAGAAAAATTATATATATATATATATATACAAGAAAATAAACAATTTTACGGTATAGGTATATGCAACGTAGGTAGGTGTGCAGCCTTTAAGGTGGGTAGGTCAAATACGCATTTTGGTCCTCAATTATGGAATAAGTTTCATTTTGGTCCTAAATTTATTTTTTGTTCCATTTTAATCCACAAATTTCCAAACATTTGTTCTATTTTAATCCCAAAATATGATTTTTTATAGTTATTGACATTATTTCTAATTTGAACAAATAAAATAAATTATTTCTCGTTCAAATGTGCAATAATGAGTGATTGGCAAAGACATAAAGAAAAATTATCATTCTTAATCACAAATTAAAATAAAAATTGTAGTTTTTTTTTATCTTTAATTTGTGACTAAGAATTAACATTTGTATTTTTCTCTTTATTAACTTATTAAGACACATATGAAAGAGAAATTGTCTATCTCGATTGTTCAGGTCTATGAAGCATGGACACTTCATTTTTTAAGGTGTGTCGCCGTGTCAGACACGTGTCAGTGTCTAACACTCGTACGACACGACACATATCCATAAATTTTAGAATATAAATCATTTTTTTGTAACTTTAACATGACAGGAAAGAGAAAATAATGATAAATATGACATATATTATGAATAAAAATTGTAATTTTAAAATTTTTCATTAAAAATTATAAATATTTAATTATTTATGTATATAAATATATGTCGTGTCGTGTCGCGTAATTTTGAGAGTTTGACATGTCGCTGTGTTCGTGTCAGTGTCCATGCTTCATAGGTTCAGATTATAAACTATGAAGCATGAATACTTCATTTTGAAAGCGTGTCGCTGTATCAGACAAGTATCCGTGTTCGACACCCATACAACATTCATACGACACATCCATAAATTTTAGAATATAAAATCAATTTTTGTGACTTTGACATGACAAACGATAGAAAATAATGACATATATCACGTATATTATGAAAAGATATTGTAATCTTGTAAGTTTTCATCAAAATTTATAGATTTTGAATTATTTATATATAAAAATATATGTTGTGTCGTGTCATGTAATTTTAAAAAATTTGACCTTTCGGTGTGTCTGCTGTATCTGTGTTGTGTCCCTTGTTCGTGTTAGTGTCTATACTTCATAGGTTATAAACAATAGTAGAAAGTTGATGAAATCACATTGTAAGGACCAAAACAGAATAAATGTAAAAGTTTGAAGACCAAAACAAAATAAAAAATAGTTCTCGGACCAAAACAAAACTTATCCTATAATTTGAGGATCAGAATGAGGTTTTAACCAAAAACAAATGTTACGGTATAGGTATAGGCAATGTAGGTAAGTGTGCAGGCTCTAAGGTGGGTGGCCAACTGGAATTTGAAAATTGAAATTTGTGTGGCACTAAAATTTGAGAAAGAAAGGGGGTACTTTTATTACTCTTTTTTTTTTTTTTTTTTTTTTTNTTTTTTTTTTTTTTTTTTTTGTTAACAAGTTTGCCTGATAAATAATGGAAGTGACATTTTGAGACCACATAGATTCTCAAAGTCATAGACACCCATGTGGAAATTTCGAATCTTTTCTTTGCCTATACCCTTCCTTCACCTTAATTCTCTTTCTCTCTCTCCCTCTCCTTTTTTGGTTCATTTTCACTTGAATGAAAGATAAGCCAAGCCAGCCAAAGAACCTTCTCACATTACCATTGGTAATTATGCTGATCTTGGGCCTCCTCTTCAATGCATTCATTCATTCATGATTCTCTTTCTCTTTATAAAGTTGACAATTTCAGACGTGCTCCTCAACCCCTTTTAACGAATATATCTTGTTTTAGCTTCTGAGGATGTGAACATAGACAGTCAGGTCATTATTTAGTTATTAGCTTAATTAGGGAATCCACCGTTTTCACATGTACGTACGTACAGGTTCATTAACTTGTGCGATATTTGGATCGCTGTTGCTTGATTTTTTGTTGTATTCTAAAATTACTCTTGTTTGTGTATATATATATATATAGTGTGGTAGATGCAGATGCAGAAATTAATTAAAGCAGTTTTTTATCCCAGGAAAAAGGCATGGATACATAGATACATACATACTTACATACATACATAAAAACAGAGAAAGATGGACCCACTAGCAAATTGCAGATGCTGAGGAATTCAATAATCATGGTAACAATATATTTGCTTTTTTGAAAAGAAAAAAAAAACAGAAGAAGAAGATTATCTTGTTTTGATTATTATTGTGTGGTTGAATTATATGAGTAGAAGAACGAGCAGTATTTGGTTGGATGAAATAAGAGGAATTAGATATCTTTTCAAGAGACGTGGTTTTTAGCGGTGTTCACTCCATAGTCGTCCACATGGGTTGTCCACTTCTTCATCCCATTACCATCTCACTTCTAATTACATGTCATATCTCCCATTTTTCTCATTCTTTCATACAACTTTTTTATTAAAAATATATATATTTGCTGAATATACACAGATACGTAACTACATACATACTTACATGTAATGGTCATGATCGTTCATGTAATTTCATGTGCCAGTACTAAAAAATAAATCCATATCTCTCCCACGCCTATTAATTGTTTGTTAACGAGTTTTCAGGGTGAAACAAAGTTGCACATAAGGTCAGCAGCGGATAACTAATTAATGATTTTCAAATTTTATGAAAAATCCATAAGAAATCAAGTGCTTAATATCTTCATTAATAACTAGGTCAAAATTTCATTTTGGCCCACAAACTATAGAATAGATTCCATTTTAGTCATATTTATTTTTTTCCTATTCTGATTTGGTAATCAAAGTTTCTCATTAATTACACTTAACCTGAATGATTTTTTTTCTTAATAGGTGAATTTTTATAAAGAGGAAACAACATGTTGTTGTATGAAGCTGAGAAGGCTGAGCTCATTCATCTCCTGAAGGCGTCTTCAGACGTCTTTGCCTGACGTCCTGCCGACATGCCAGGGATCGATCCAAAACTCATCTGTCATTATTTCATCTCCATAATGGCCTTGCACTGATCTGGGTTTGCTTCAATTCCTCTGTGGGTGAGCATGAATCCCAGAAACTTTCCTCCATTGACCCCAAAGGCGCACTTGGAGGTGACCAGTTTCATCTAGTACTTCCTCAGCTCGTTGAAGATTTCTTTCAAATTTTCAGTGTGCTTTCCTCCCTCTTTGGAGGGCATCATTATTTCATCTGGTACTTCCTCACCATTGAGTTTCCCATTAATGTCAAGTGTAAATCCATCATTGACTCCACGCAATCATCATCCACTAAGTTAAAAGTTGAGTAGACATATCGTCCACTTTCCTGACTAATTGGCATTCTATACACGATGGAATTTATCTCTTCCAGGTGGGAAAGTCTTAGTTTCTGCCTAATCAATTCATTCAATCTGTCCAACGTAATGTCAATAGACAACGTCATCACTCTTTTATGTTCAGATTCAAATACAACCCCATTGACACCAATAGAGATTATTCCATGACTATATATCAAGCATCTGACTGACGTTGCCATTTTTCTCTAATAAATAAAATTTAAATACAATTATCATCTAAAATGGAATTATATTTATGATAATAAAATTCTAACATTGTCTAAAATATTATATCTAAAAAACAAGTTGTATCAATTATTTTAAAGTTATCTAAAATTTTCTCTAACAAATAAATTAATAACAATATTCAACAATTAAATTTCTAACCATATTATCTATTTTCTTATCTAACAAAAAATTAACTAACATTATCTAACAATATTATCTCTAACAAATATATATTATTCTTCAACATTATCTATTTTATACAATATTTTTTAAAATCTAACAATTTTATTTAAACTAATATATCAATCCAAATCAAACCACATTATTTTTCTAGAACATCAAAAAAGTAATCTCAAACAAATAATTTATTTAATAACATTATCTAACAAGTTAATCTCTAACAATATTTTCTAATACTAAATCTAACAATTTTATCTCTAGTAATATTATTTCAAGATTATCTAATATTTCATCTAACAAAATAATTTATTTAATAACATTATCTAACAAGTTAATCTCTAACAATATTTTCTAATA